>PVKE010017542.1:0-30597 GCA_004027555.1 Craseonycteris thonglongyai
CATGGGTGATGTGATGTGGAGTTGTCCATTGGGAAACTGTCTGATTGTTACCAACCAATGTCACCCCATTAAATTTAACAATAAAAAACAAACAAACAAACAAACAAAAAACAAAAAAACAAAAACAAAAACAAACAAAAAAAAATAGTGATTTCTAATGTAAACTATAGACTTGGAGTGCTAATAATCCTGGGGTGATAATGATCAACTTAGGGTCAATGTAGGTTCATCTATTGTGACAAATGTACCACAAAACATGTTGACAGTGGAGTAGTGCATGTGTGAGGACAGGAAGTATTTGGGCATTCCCTGCACTTTTCACTCAATTTTGCCAAGAACCTAAAACTTTCTTCAAAAATAAAGTTTATTTAAGTGTATATGTTTACACAGTTAATAGAGAGAGATCATCTTATGTCCAATAAATATACATAGCATTATTATTATAACAGTTGGCTATTTATTTTGTTAAAATAAATTTTTTTCAATTGTGTACATATGTGAATTACTACGATGCATATATATATATAAATAACTAAGATAAATTCCCAGCCATAGAACTGCTGAGTAAGAAAATGGAATATTCAAAGTATTTTCATTAATATTGCTTTATTTCTTCCACAGTGTTTATTGTTAGTTTATTTTTTACTCAATTTAAAACATGATATCTCGTGGTTATATTAATTTGCACTATTATGATTATGAGATTGACCTTTATTTGTTTCATCCATTTATTTATTTATTCTTTTAACTAAGATTGTAGCCTTAATAAACAACTGATGACATACTAGGTTTTGCATATCTATCCACAGACAAAAGCAACATAAATCTCTGTTTTTATGAAGCTTATATTATAAAAAAAGAAGAAACAACAACAACAACAAAAAACAAATATATAGTATATAGTAATTGAGCCATGCAAAAGAGAAAAATGTAGCAAAGAAGGAAAATTGGGGGATGTGTACAGTGGTAGAAAATTTACATAAATTTGTTATTAGAAGAGTCACAGATAATGTGGCATTTGGACAGATATTTAAAGGGACTGAGAGCTTGATTCAGGACAGTAATAAAAAAAGTGGTGACTAATGCCCATATTTTTAGAACGCTTTAAGGCAGATCAATGAAGTTTTTTGATAAGTAGATAAGGATTTGAGGAGTGGAATGGAGGAATTAAAGATAGTAGCCAATATACTTTGGTCCAAGAAACTGGAAAATAGATGCACCATTTATTTAATAAGAAAAAAGATGGGGGGGGAGCGGGAGTGGATACCGGTTATATGGTGATGAAAGGGGAGCTGATTATGGGTGGTGAGCACATTGCGCGATGCATAGGTGATGTGATGTGGACTTGTACATCCGGAAACTATCTAATCGTTACCAATTAATGTCACCCCAATAAATTTAACAATAAAATTGAAAGAAAGGAAGGAAGGAAGGAAGGAAGGAAGGAAGGAAGGAAGGAAGGAAGGAAGAAAGGAAGGAAGGAAGGGAAGATGGTAAGGGCAGATACAAAAACAAACGTTTGAGTTAGTCTTATAAAATCCTAATGCCTATTACGTAGCAAATGGAAACATCATCAAGACAGTTAAATATATGAGTATGAAAGACAGTGGAAGGAAGTTTAGACTAAAGATACACAGTTGGAGATTGTTAGTGTATCAACAGCAATTAAAACCATAATCCTGTATGAGAACATAAAATGAATAAACATAGATAAAATTAAGAAGAGGGGCAAAGACTGAGTCCTAAGATGCTCCCCAATGTTCAGAGGTTGGAGAGATATTGAAGGTACTGATAAATAAAGTAAAACAAGACAGCAAAAAAGTATGATATGAAAAAAATCATATAGTGCTTTATGAATGAGAGAACAATCACTGGATCAAATGCTGCCAGTAGGTAAAGAAAAATAAAATTTGAGAAATGGCCACTAGACTTTAGTGTCATGGTAACACAAAGTTTCATTGGAGCAGGGAGAGCAAAAGTCTAACTGGAATTAGTATAAAATATAAATGCAAAAGAGGAACTAGAGAATAATGTGTACATCTTTCTCATTCTGGAAGATTTTCTCCTCTCAGAGTTCTAAAAATAATAGTAAATTAACAATTATCATTGTAAAAAATAAATAAATAAACTATACACATGATGCAAAATTTTTCCTGAAACTTTCTAGTTCTCTGATACTTGCCCTCTCCCTAAAGGTTATTAATACTTTATCTCAAAATTAATCTAGTACAAATCTATTCAAGTTAAACATTTTTTTAATTGATGGCTGAATTCCAAAACTAATATATAAAAATATGAATTTTATTTATTTAGTACAGGTATCTACTTTATAAGTACATCTTATTCTTTTTGATTATCTTTACATTTTTAGGTATATAATTTTACTCTTTATGAATAATGATACCTTGTTCTCATTGTAAGGATTAACACTTATATTTTTGTTCCAGGCTTCAAGTCTTTGTTAATGAGAATTAAGAAAGAACCCATCCAGGTTCCAGCTGTTCTAAAATTGGGTTGTTGTTTTTTTGGGGTTTCTTGGGTGTTTTAAAAATTTTAAATATTTTTCAATTATATTGACATATACTATATTAATTTTGTGTGTATAACTTATGAATTGATAACCCTGATAAATCTAGTACTCACCTGATGCCATTCATACTTATACTATTGACTATATTTCTTATGCTATACTATAAATCCCCATGACCATTTTATAACTACAATTACATACTTCCTCATCCTTTCTCCTTATTCCTTCCCCAAAAAAACATTCTCAGCTATCAACTACCAAAATGTTCTCTGGACCTATAAGGTTGTTTCTCTTTTGTTTATTTTGTTTTTTAGATTTCATATATAAGTGGAATCCTATGGGATTTGTCTTTCTCTGTCTGACATAATGCACTCAGCACACAATATCCTCTAGATCCATCCATTTTTACAGATGGCAAGATTCCATCTTTTTTATGGCAGAATAATATTCCATTGCATAAATCTCTTATTTACCCATGTATGCATTGATGGACATCCAGGTTGCCTCCATACCTTGACCATTGTAAATAATGCTGCCATGAACAAATGAATGCACATCACTATTCAAAGTAGTATTTTGAATTTCTTCAGATGAATACCCAAAAGTGGGATTGCTGCGTCCTTCTTTGTTCATTGTTATATAGCCTTTATTTTAAAGCCTCTTTTGTCTGGTATCTGTTTTGCTATCTCAATATTTCTTCCCTTTCCTTTTTTTTTAATTTTTAACTGATATAGAATTTTATACATTAAATTTGATGTATTTTTTAAATTTTTTATTTTTTGTTAAATTTATTGCGGTGACATAAATTCATATTAATTACATTGTTTCCAGCTAAACAATTCTACATTACATTGTTTATATATCGCATTATGTGCTCACAGCCCAGAATCAGCTCACTTTCCATCTCTGTATGTTTGAGTCCCCCTCTTTACTCCCCACCACCCTTCTCTCCCACCCACCTCCCTCCTTACCCTCAGGTAAACACTAAACTATTGACTGTGTTCATGAGTCTTTGTTTCTTTGCTCCTTTCAGTTTTATATTCCACCTATAAGTGAGGACATACGTTTCTTGATTCTTTCATTCTGACTTATTTCACTTAATAAGATGTTTTCAAGGTCTGTCCATGTTGTCACAAATTGCTGTATTTCATCTTTTCTTATTGCTGAGTAGTATCCTATTGTATAAATGTACCACAACTTCTTTATCCAGTTATCTATCAGAGGACACTTTGGTTGATTCCACGACTTGGCCACCATGAACAGTGCTGCAATGAACACTGGGGTATATATATCTTTGCAGATTAAGGTTTTCAGCTTTTGGGGTAGATATCCAGGAGAGGGATTGCTGGGTCAAATGGCAATTCCATTCCCAGTTTTTTGAGGAATCTCCACACTGCCTTCCATAGTGGTTGTACCAATTTACATTCCCACCAGCAGTGTATGAGGGTTCCTTTTTGTCCACAGCCTCTCCAGCACTTGTTATCCCTTGTCTTGTTGATTATAGCCATTCTAACAGGTGTGAGGTGGTATCTCATTGTGGTTTTAATTTGCATTTCCCTAATTGCTAGTGATGTTTAGCATATTTTCATGTATCTGCTGGCTGTTTGTATGTCTTAAGGAAAGAAGTGCCTGTTTAAATCTTCTGCCCATTTTTTAATTGGATTGGTTTTTTGTTGTTGTTGTTGAGTTGTATGAGTTCTTCATATATTTCAGATATTAGCCCCTTATCAGAGGTATTGTTTGCAAATATCTTCACCCATTCAGTTGGCTTCCTTTTTACTTTGTTGACAGTGTCCTTTGCTGTGTAGAAGCTTTTTAGTTTCATATAGTCTAATTCATTTATTTTTGCTTTTACTTCCCTTGCCTTTGGGGTCAAGTTCATAAAGTGCTCTCAGAGCCCAAGATCTCTAAGTTTAGTGCCAATGCCTTCTTCTATGCACTTTATAGTTTTGGATTTTATGTGAAGGTCCTTAATCCATTTTGAGTTAATTTTGGTATGCAGTGACAGTTCACAGTCCAGATTCATTCTTTTGTATGTGGTTTTCCAATTTTTCCACCGCCATTTACTGAAGAGGATTTCTTCAAAGGGGATTGTATATTTTTTGCTGCTTTGTAAAAGATTATCTGTCCATATATTTGTGGATTTATGTCTGGGTTTTTTATTCCGTTCCATTGGTCTGTATGTCTATTTTTCTGCCTATACCACACTGTTTTGATTATTAACATTTTGTAGAATAGACTGAAGTCAGGGAGAGAGATGCCTTCAGCCATTTTTATTTTTATTTTTTTCGGAGGATTGCTTTAGCAATTCAGGGCCTTTTGTGATTCCATATTAATTTTATATATATTTTTTATCTATTTCTTGAAAAAAAGTCTGTGGGATTTTGATGGGAATTGCATTAACTCTGTATATTGCTTTAGGTAATATGACCATATTAACTCTGTTGATTCTTTCAATCCATGAACATGGAAGATTCTTCCATTTCTTTGTACCTTCTTCAATTTCTTTTAATAGTGTCTTATTGTTTTCCATGTACAAGTCCTTCAAGTTCTTTGTTAAGTTTATTCCTAAGTATTTTATTTTTGTTTTGATTACAAACGGTATGATTTTTCTCATGCCTCTTTCTGAAGCTCTGTTGTTTGTATATTAAAAAGCTGTGGATTTTTGTACATTGATTTTGTATCCCACAACTTTACTGTGTTCATATATTATTTCTAACAGTGGAGTCTCTGAAATGTTCTTCATGAAGGATCATATCATCTGCAAAAAGTGACAGTTTAACTTCTCCATTTCCAATTTGGATGCCTTTTATTTCTTTTTCCTGCCTAATGGCTCTGGCTAGGTCTTCCAGCACTATGTTGAGTAGCAGTGGTGACAGGGAACATCCCTGTCTCATTCCTGATTTTTGAAGAAAAGGTTTCAGTTTTTCCCCTTTCAGTATGACATTTGCTGAGGGTTTGTCATATATGGCCTTTATTATGTTGAGGTATTTTCCTTCTATACCCATTTTATTAAGTGTTTTGATCATAAATGGAAGTTGTATCTTGTCAAATGCTTTTTCTGCATCAATTGACATAATCACATGGTCTTTATCTTTAATTTTGTTTATGTGGTGTATCACATTTATCGATTTGCATATGTTGAACCATTCTTGTGCCCCTGGGATTAATCCCACTTGATTGTGATGTATAATCTTTTTAATGCATTGTTGTATTTTATTTGCTAGTATTTTGTTTAGGATTTTTGCATCGGTGTTCATCAGAGATATTGGTCTATAGTTTTCTTTTTTTGTGATGTCCTTTCCATGCTTTGGTATTAGGGTAATGGCCTCATTGAATGAGTTGGGAAGTATTACCTCTTCTTCAATTTTTTGGAAAAGTTTGAGAAGGATAGAGTTTAGTTCCTCTTTGAATGCCAGGTAAAACTCAGTGAGACAATCTGGTCCTGGACTCTTGGTTTGGGAAAGATTTTGGATAATTTTTTCAATTTCCTCACTGTTGATTAGAGTGTTTAGGTTATTCTGTTCCTCCAGATTAAGTCTAGGTAGACTATATGTTTATTAAAAAAAACTTGTCCATTTCTTCTAGGTTACAAAATTCGGTGGTGTGCAGTCCTTCATAGTGTTTTTGTGTGATTGTTTGTATTTCTGTGGTATCCATTATAATTTCTCCTCTTTTATTTCTAATTTGAATTATTTGTGTGTTTTCTCATTTTCCCTGGTGAGTCTAGCAAGGGGTTTGTCAATTCTATTAATTTTTTCAAAGAACCAGCTCTTTGTTGTATTTACTGTGTTTCTACTGTGTTTTTATTCTCTATTTTATTTAGTTCTGCTTTAATTTTTATGATTTCCTTCCTTCTGTTGGCTTTGGGTGTTTCTTGTTCTTCTTTTTCTAGTTCTCGAAGATGTGATATTAAGTTGTTTACTTGTGATTTTTCTTATTTCTTGAGAAAGGCCTGTAGTGATATAAATTTCCCTCTTATTACTGCTTTTGCTGCATCCCAATAATTTTGGTATGTTGTGTTTTCATTGTCATTTGTTTCTATGTATTTTTTAACCTCTTCTTTTATTTCTTCTTTGATCCAGTCATTTTCTAATAACATGTTTTTTAATCTCCATGTATATGTGGGTTTTCCTGCTTTCTTTTTGTAGTTGATCTCCAATTTCAAAGCTTCTTAATCTAAGAATACACTAGGTATTATTTTGATCTTAAATTTGCTGAGATTAGCTTTGTGTCCCAGCATGTGGTCTATTCTTGAAAACATTCCCTGTGCACAGGAAAAGAATGTATAGTCCTGCGTTTTAGGATGAAGTGTCCTGTAAATGTCAACTATGTCCAGTTGCTGTAATGTATCATTTAAAGCTGATATTTCTTTGTTTATTCTCTGTTTGGACAATCTGTCCATCGCTGTCTATGTGGTGTTTAAGTACCCTAGTATACTTGTGTTTTTGTCACTTTCTTCTTTTAGATCTGTTAGTAGTTACTTTATAAATTCTGGTGCTTCTTATTTGGGATAATATATATTAATAAGTGTAATATCTTCTTGTTATACTGTCACCTTTATTATTATGAAATGTCCATTTTTGTCTCTTATTATCTTTTGATTCTGAAGTCTGCTTTGTCAGGTGTAAGTATGGCCACACCTGCTTTTCTCTGGGTGCCATTTGCTTGGAGTATTTTTTTCCACCCTTTCACCTTGAGTCTGTGTTTGTCCTTGTGGCTGAGGGGTGTCTCTTGTACGCAGCGTAAGGTTGGTTTTGTTCTTTAATCAAGTTTGCTACTCTGTGTTTTTTGTATTGGTGAGTTCATTCCACTAACATTTGGGGTGATGATTGATACATGAATATTTCCTATAGCCATTTTTGTCTTTTGTTTTGTGGTAGGTCTTTTGTTTTTTGCTCCTTTGCTTTTTTCTTCCCATTGATTATTTTAGTTTGACGGTGTTTGTGACTGTTTTTGTCTGTGTTCTTTTATTTTCATGTGTCCCAGTTCTAAGTTCCTTTTCAGTGGTTACCATGAATTTTATATAAAAGAAAGTTTTGTATATGCAGTGGTTCCTTTTCTTAAGGATGTTTCTTATCTCCATTCTCTTTGGAAACTTAAGTCTTTACTTCCTCCCCTTTTTATATTTTTGGTGTTCCAGTTTATTCCTATTTACTTTTACTTTTTGTTTCAGGTCCAATCGCCTCCTTTAGTATTTCTTGAAATGCTGGCCTTGTGCTGGAGAATTCCTTCAGTTTCTGTATGTTTGCAAAGGTCTTTATTCCTCCTTCATATCTAATGCATAAATTTGCAGGTTATAAAATTCTTGGCTGGTAATTTTTTTCTTTTTATATTTTGAATACTTTGTTCCATTCCCTTCTGGCTTGTAGTTTCTGTTGAGAATTCTGGTGGGCTTTCCTTTATAGCTTATGGTGTTCTTTGTTCTGGCTGCCTTAAAGATTTTTTCTTTGTCTTTGACCTTTGACATCTTCAGTATAATGTGCCTTGGAGAGGGTCTGTTAAGATTCAAGTAGCTAGGGGTCTTCTTTCTTTCTTGGATTTGAGGTTCCAGTTCTTGCCATAGATTTGTGAAGTTCTCATCTACTATTTGTCTGAGTAGGTTCTCTGTGCCCATCTTGTCCTCTACTCCCTCTGGAATACCTATTCTTCTTATATTATTTTTTCTAATGGAGTCAGATAGTTCTTGTAGATATCTTTCATTTCTTTTAGGTTTTAGGTCTCTCTCTTCTTTCTTCTGTGACATTTCCAAATTTTTGTCTTCGATTTTACTAATTCTTTTTTCCATCTGGTCAGCTCTGCTTTCTATGCTAGCTATTTCATTTTTCATTTCTTTTATTGTGTTATTTATCTCCAGAATTTCTATATGCATCTTTTTCATAGATTCCATTTCCTTTCTGAGATCACTTAGCTCCTTCTGTGCACTCTGCCAGCTTTTTCTGATCTCTGAATATTTTCATAATTGCAATCTTGAATTCTCTGTCATTTAACTCATATAATTCCATATCTTCAAGTTCCTGTTCTGGAGATTTTTCTCTTTCTTTCTGAGCTCCTTTGTTCAAAGGGGTATTCATTGCTGTTAGAGTGTTTTGTTTTCTGGACATGAGGACTTTTCCCTTGGTTGATATGAAGGTAGCTTTCTTTTACTTTCTAGCTGGTGTTAGTGTCTTATAATATTTCCTCTTTTTTATTTTGTTTTCTCACATCAGAAGACTTCCTAGGAAGTGGGCTTCTTTTTGACTCAGTTGCCCTGGTCTCTGTATGCCTCTTTGGGAAGGTACAGTGGGCAATGGTATTCTATGTCTCTGTGATCCCACTGCTGTCAGAAGCTGCCACACCTAGATCCCTCTGTTGGCTTCAGCAGGAAGAGTATAGGCGTGGTTTGTTGGGAAAGTGCAGGCCTGATTGTGTCATAAGGTAATGGTGGCTTTCCAGCTGCAGCTCAGTAAAGGCAGACTGTGGGAGAGGACTGTGGGAGAGGCCTGTGAGGTGAGCCCTGGGAGACAGCAAGGGGAAGCAACCAGGCTTCATGTCCAAGGCTATGCAGTGCTCGTGTTGGGACCCCACCTCACTGAGGGCCACTCTGTGTCTCAACCACCAACACACTCTCTGTGTTGGCACTCCAGCCACTGGAATACCCACCTCCTGCTCCAGCTGCCAGCCTCATGCTCTGTGGGCCCCCAGCTCTAGCTGCATGACTCAAGCGCCAGCAGTCGGATCCTCACTCTGGTCACCCGCACGATCTCTGGGTGCTGCAAATGCCTTGCTCTGGCCTCCTGCCCCGCGCTCTGGCCTCCAGCCCCATGCTTTGGCCTCCTGCCCCATGATTCGGCCTCCTGCTTCATGCTCTGGTCGCCTTCCCCATGCCCTGGCTGCTCCTCCTGCACTCCCACTGGGGCCTCTCACCACCATCAGCCATGCTCACTTTTCCTATCCACCCGACGCTCAGGTGTCTACGCATCCACCTCTATCTGTTCCAGGCCTCCCACCCGCCCAGAGTCGTTTTGCTCCTGGACCCACGTCCCCATGCTGCCACCTCTGTCCGTCTATCCTCTGCTGAACTCGGGTAAGCCTCTGGGTCAGTCACTGGGTGGGTCTCCGGGTCATGCTCTGCGGCGGGTCTCCCTTTCTCTCTCTCTCACTCACCTCCATTTCTCCAGCTTTAGGAATTTTCTTGGGTCTCTCAGACGAGGCTGTGCACCACTTAGGGATTCTCTGGTTGGATTTTGTTTAAATTGTTGTCTTTCCAGGAGAGGTTTCAAGAGCTCCTCTCACGACACCATGTTGAAGTCTCCCCTTTTTTTTTCATTTTTATGATATACATCTTTTTACTGATATTTATTAAGTCTGTGTGTGTCTTTTGATATGAAGTGAGTCTAGTGTAGGCAGCATCTGTTCAGCTACTCAATGCCTTTTGATTGGAGTATTTATAATTCATTTACAGTTAACATAGTTATTGATAGATATGTAGATATTTCCCTTTTACTATTTATTTATTTGTATTTTTATCTCCTTTTGGTAACTTAAAAATTTTTTTTCTTTAACATCTGTTATAATACTAGTTTGGTATTGATGAACTCCTTTTGCTTTTTCTTATCTAGGGAAGTCTTTATTTGTCTTTTAATTTGAAATGAAAGCTTTGCTGGGTAGAATAATCTTAGTTGTAGGTCCTTCATTTTTATAATTTTGAATATTTTCTGCCAGTCACTGCTGGCCTGCAATGTTTCTGTTGAAAAATCAGCTGACAGTCTTATGGGTGTTTCCTTGTAGGTAACTAAATGCTTTCTTGTTTTCAAGATTTTTTTTCTTTGTCTTTAAGTTTTGGGATTTTATTGTGATGTCTTGGCATGGGTCTCTTTGGGTTCATCATGTTTGAGGTTTTCTATGCTTCCTGGGCTTATATGTTTATTTTCTTCATCAAGGTAGAAAAGTTTTCCATCATTGTTCATTTTGTTTGTTTGTTTGTTTTGATTGCTTTCAACACAGAGAGAAATGAACAGAGATAGTGAGAAGGGGGAGAGCCCAGAGTAGCTCCATAGTTGTACATTAGTTTTCAATATAGTTTTATTCCACATGTGGGTGTGTCGCCACAGAAGATAAAAATTGGGCTGGGGCCTCCTGCATAGGAGGCATCCTTCTATGAGCTGAGGGCCTCTTATGTGGAAAGCATGCCCAGAGCAGAAGCCAAACCAGGGGCTTCCCACATGGGAAGCTTGCCCTAGCGAGAACTGAGCTGGGGGCACACCTCAACTAGCATATGGGTCCACATGGGCTGGGGCCAGGATTCAATCCTCAGACCCTGGGGCTGCAGGATGAGCGCTCAACCTGCTGAGTCATCCCGGCATTCCCCATCATTGTTTACTGAAATAGGCTTTCAATGCTTTGCTCGTTTTCCTTTTCTTCTGGTACCCATATGATGCAAATGTTTGTATGCCTGATGCTGTCTCAGAGGAACCTTAAACTAACTATCCTCATTTTTTTGAATCTTTTGACATTTTGCCATTTGGTTTGGGTGTTTTCTGCTACTTTATATTCTAAAAGGGCAAACTATGGCCTGTGGGCCAGATGCGGGCCACAGGCCCTCTCATCCGGCCCATGGAGACCTTTTTATCTGAAAAAAAAAAAATTAAATAAATAATTAAAAACAACATCTATGTTTTGATTCTTTTTTATTTGGACCTCGAGTGTGTAGTCGGCCCCCAAACTGCTGTTTGATAGTTAATGTGGCCTGCGGGCTGAAAAGTTTAGAGACCCCCATTCTAAATGATTGATTCAATACTCTGCTTTACCTAATGTACTGTTGGTGCCTTCTAGTGTATTCCTCAATTCAATCATTTTATTCTTTACAGTCATACCTTGGTACTGCTTTGAAACCCATCAAATTTGGTACTCAATGCATTTTGATGTGAACATTTTGTCCTGGTACTAGCCATTTGTTTGGTACTCATCATGCCTCCTAGAACCAAATAATGATGAGTACTAAGGTACCACTGCATTTTCTTCCTTACAGAAAAGATCTGGTAGGTGCTTGTTGCACCTCCCAGAACCAATTAACTGAGTATCAAGGTACCACTCTGTATTTTTGACTGGTCCTGTCTTAGACTTTCTATCTCTATTTTTATAGTTTCTCTTTGTTGAAGTACTCACTGAGACCACTGAGTATCTTTACAACCAGTGTTTTGAACTTTTCCTCTAACTAGGTTGGTTTTCTCCGTTTTGTTTAATTTGTATTCTGAAGCTTTGTTCTACTTTTATTTGGAACACGTTTTTGTTTTCATTTTGTTTTGTTTTATTTTTCTCTCCATTTTGGCTTCCTCCCTGTGTTGTTATTGTTGTTGTTGTTTTTGTTTTTTTGCTTTTGTTTGATTTTTCTTTTCTTTTTTATTTATGAGGTGGAACTTCTATGCCTCTCAGTTTTAATTGTGTGGCCTTATGTAGTAAGTGTGCTGTGGGGCTCAGCAGTGCAGTTTCCCTGGTCACATAAGCCAGGTGCTCCAGGTATCTCCTTTGTGTGGGTTGTGTATGACCTCCTATTACAGTTGGGCCTTGATCACTGTTTTCTCATCAATGAGAGGGATGGACCCCTGATTAGTTGTGATGATTGTCTGTGAAAACAGTGGGGGAGCTCTTCGCAGGGGCTGACCCTACAGAGCAGGATTTGTTTTAGAAGGGCTCTGGTGCCTGCCTGATCTACCCTTTAGTTGTGTCATTTGTGGAGATGGTAGTGCGATACTCTGCTATGATCTGAAGCTGGACACTGGGTTTGTTGGTTCTAGGGCTTCTTAGTAGGAGCTCTGATGTAGGCAAAACCAACCACTGCCTATGCTTTGCCCAGGGCCACTTGGTATGAGCTACAAAGAGATATTCAGATTGTTGCTACATCTGCTGGGCTTGGAGGTGCTTGGGAGAAGCGAAGTTTTGAACCACCACTAGCTGCTGCCATGTTCGGGCTTGGGGCTGCTTACCAAGCAGTAGGAGGCACACTGAGGCCAGATACTGCTTATCTGGGATTCATGAAACTTTGAATGTTTTAGAAAAGTTTATAGCATGAACCAAAACAAGCTGCTTATATGGAAAAGCCAGTGGAAGCAGCTTGGGTGGGTCCACTAGTTGGATGGACCCACTAATTGGATAGGTTGGGATCTTAGGAAATCACCAGGGCGAGGTGAATGGTGTTACCCAGGTTAATGAAGACTTAGATATAATGCGGCCTGCATCTGCACCCTGAGTGGGGCAAGGCTCAACAAAAAAACAATGGCTTCTTCCAGAACTGCTGCCTGGGAGAAAGCTCTCTCCATCCCTCACTCTGAAGCCAGACTTTTCAGTTACTTCCTGTTTGTCTTTGTTGTCTTTGGAGCTACTGCCCCAATGCTGGAGTTCAGTGCAAGTGAGAGTATCAGCAAGTAAATCTGTGCACAGGCCTTTTAAGAGAAACACCTGGGACTTCAGCCATCCTTATTTTACCCAGTCACAATCTACACTGGATTTGACAGCCACAAGTTGTGGGCACTTCTTTCCCTGCCACTTGAACCTTGGGTTCAGGAGCCTGGTGAAGGTCTGAGACCCCTCATTTATCAGGGGGGCACTTCTACAGCCAAGATGCATTTTTATCTTTCACAGGCAGTGTTGACCCAACTAATTCAGTGTCCCATCCTCTTTATACCAGTCTCAAGGTGGCTTTTTTTGTGTATCCTTAGTTATAGGACATCTGCTCAGTTAGACTTCAAGCGATTCTCAGTAATGATTGTTCTGTAGTTTAGTTATAATTTTGATATAGTCATAAAAAGAGACAATCACAGCATTTTGCTCCTCCACCATCTTAACTGGAAGCTCCCTGTTTCAGTAACTTCTAATTAAATAATGATGTTGATAACTGGCTTAAAATGGTTAATTTTATCATTTTTATAATGTGATGATGAAGATGATAATGATAGCTAACATTTATTGAAAACCCTAATAATATGACATATAACAATTTAAGTATTTTACATGCGTTATCTAATTATAACTTTTTAACAATCCCATGTCATAATACAGAAACTGAGAGTGAAAACTCACCAGAATCATTCAGTCATTGGCGATGCTAGAGCTCAAAATTAAGTCCATGTAAATACAAATAGTACATGAGCTTATTTAAATAGCTACCATACGCTTTAATTTTATTTTTAAAGCTGTAAAACTCTTAAAATAAAAAATCAATTCCAAAAGCTGGTATACTGAAGTACACTAAAATGGTAATAATTTACATAACATGTACTAAAAGGTAAAAAAGTCATTTTTTGAAACAAAAATACGATTAGCTGAACTTACCTTTTTTTCCTTCACTTTTTTTTTGTTTGTTTCTGTTTTTTCTGTCTCACTTAAATTACACTTCCACAAAATCGAGCTAGAAACCTTTGAGAAAGACAAGTCTATAACCACTGACCTGAGTTCATTTCCTTGCCTGAGGGCCATTGTGCATTTGACCATGACCTATATTTTGGTTACATTACATGATCACTTAAAGTTTGAGGCTTGTTTTCTTTTTTGTTGTTTGGTTTTGTTTTGTTTTTGTAAAAGTTGTTCTAGAATGCTACTTTAATAAATATTCAAGTTTTTGTCTTCACCTTCGTCCTACTAATTTAACATTTTTTTCTCATGGGACCAAAATCACGTTTACTTATAGCTCACAGTATTTTCTGAGTAGAAAGTGAGGCAAAGAATAAAATCCAGTACCCTTTTTCAGCACTCTGCTGGATTATGAAAAGGAATTCATTAGGCTTTGTTCAATTTCCCTAATACACATTCCTTTTAATGCCCATTGCTTGCTTTTTAAGTTAGTTTGTTCCTAAACATTTGCGCATGGGAGGTAACATAGTATCATTCATGATAGGCAGGGCAGAAGACCCAAGGAGGTGCAGCCTAAAGCTAAAGAGGACATAAACATGTGTTGTTGTTTTTTTAGTTGTAGTACAAAAAAAGACTAGGAAAACCAGTTACTTCAAAAAACAATAACAAACAAACAAAAATATTGTCAGTGATGGAGGAGGTGAGAGGAAAAATAATAAATTTAAGAGTTTAACAGAACTGAGAAGCAAAGATAGGTACACCAATATGTTATGTAATATTTTTTTAATTACTTAAATTCTGAGTCAAACTTTTTTATGTTTAAAATGAGGACAATTCAGCCTGGGTAGTAATATTTAGATTAGATATAAATATTAAAAGCTAGAAAATACCTGACACATAGTACATACTGGCCATGATTATGTGGTATCTTTTTAAATGAACAAGTCTACATCCTTGAAGTAATTTGCAAGGCATTGACGATGTACTAGAACTGTAAGACCAGCACATTGAACGAAAGAAAGCCTGAGGCTGCCATGGCATCAGTGGCAGATGCAGTGACCACAGTCCACCTGGCTCTGGCTATAAGGGATATACACGGTCCCTGTGGTACCTTGCCAACTGTGCCTCACCTGTCATGGCTTTTGCTTAAGCTTGGTTCCCTAACTTTTGTATTGATCTTATCTATAGTTCACCAGAAACTTCCAGAAAACTTTTTTTTCCTTAAGTTGTTTCTGTCATTTGTAACTGCAAACCACACTTAGTATAGAAACAGAATGGCTTCTAAGAACAAACCTAAATGGGCATAGAGAAACCTGGGCTTCATTCTGGCAGATTTGGGGCTGAAGGTCATGGCTATCCACTTAGCATTAAATGAGAAATTTGTAATTTTACAGGATATATTGGGTAATGAACTCTTTACTTATTTCTATGGTAAACTGAAACAAAGTGCCCTTTGAAGAAAGTCTGTGGTGTCTGAGAGGGGACTGCTATAAACCAGTATAAAGGACATGACGAGTAAAATAAAACAATCATTTCTATCACACATAATAAGAAAGAGAACAATAGGATCAGATTTCTAAATTTTCAACTCAAGGCAAAGATTGGAACATAAGCCCCCTAGTTTTCTTCAAGATAGCCAAGGAGTCTCTGTAAAAGAACTTAACGTTTGCTACAGAAAGTTGTCAGATTATACAAGGAAATAATTCCATAGCCTCATAAGATAACATGTGAAATTTAAGAGAGTTGTGAAGAAGGACTTGAACACTGATAATTGGGGGGGGGGGGGTCAGGAGATTAGACAGACTGAGTCTCCTGAGACCCCAAACAAGGTATCTTTCTATATGCAAGTTGTTCTGCTGGTTTAAAATCCTGTGACAATCTTGGGTGATGAAATTATCTTAAAAAGAGAAGTCATTGCAACTCTCCACTTTTATTTGTGTCTAATTGGTAACTCCAGATTCCAGCACTCACCAGAAGTAGCAATAAAAACAGACAAACAAAAAACCTCGAAGGGTGGTCTTGTCATTCTAAAATAACTACATTTCTCTAACTTGACAGAATTTCATGGGATATAATTCAGGATGAATTGCGAGGATACTGGGTGAATGTAAGACTTAAAATATAGTTTCAGGAAAGCTGGGATGGCTCAGCAGGTAAAGCACTCACTTTGAAGCCCCGAGGACTGAGGATCGAATCCCGACCCTGGCCCATGCAGACCCTCATGCTGAACTGGGATGTGTCCCCAGTTCAGTTCTTGCTGGGGCCTATGCGGGAGGCTCCCGGCCCAGTTTCTGCACTGCACAAACCTGTGCCCACCTATGGAGTGAAACTATATGAAAAACTAATGGCAACTATGGAGACAGCTCTGGGCCCTTCCCCTTCTCTCTGTCTCTCTGTCTTTGTTTCTCTCTGTCAAAAATCAATAAAATAAATCTTAATATATATATATATATATATATATATATAGTCTCACGTCAAGATGGCAGTGTGAGAGGAGCTCTTGAAACCTGTCCTGAAAAATCAATTTAAACAACTAAAATCCAACCAGAGAATCCCTAAGTACCTCACAGCCTTGACTGAGAGACCCAAGAAAATTCCTAAAGCTGGAGAAACGGAGGTGAGTGAGAGGGAAAAGGAGCTGTGTGGAGACCCACCAGGGAGCACGACCCGAAGACCCACCCAGTGACCAACCCAGAGGCTGACCCGAGTCCAGCAGAGGAAAGACTGACTGAGGTGGGAGTGGGGATGCGGTTCCAGGAGCAGAATGACTATGGGTTGGTTGGAGGCCTGTAACGGACAGAGGTGGAAGCGCAGACACCAGAGCGCGGGGTGGATGGAAAAAGTGGGTGAGACTGACAGTGGCAAGAGGCCCTGGTGGGAGTGTGGAGGGTGCAACCGAGATGTGGGGAGTGCGGCCAGAGTGCGGGGCAGGAGGCCAGAGTGCGGGGCAGGAGGCCGGAGTACGGGGTAGGAGGCCAGAGCACAGGGCAGGAAGCTGGAGTGAGGCACCAGCAGCAGCCAGAGATCGGTGTGGATGACAAGAGTGAAGATCCGGCTGCCAGCGCTGGAGTTGAGTGGCTGGAGCTGGGGGCCTGCAGAGCATGAAGCCGGCAGCTGCAGCCAGAGGCAGGTGTTCTTGTAGCTTGAGCACCATCACCGGGTGTGTGTTGGCAGCTGAGGCACAGATTGGCTCTCAGTGAGGTGAGGCCCCAACTGGAGCACTGCGTGGCCTTGGACATGGAGCTTGGCTGCTTCCCTTTGCTGTCTCCCAGGGCTGGCCCCGCAGGCCTCCCTCATGGCAGGCCTTCAGTGAGCTGCTGCCGGGAAGCTGCCATTACCCTGTGACACAATCAGACCTGCGCCTTTCCCAACAAACCCCACCCTCACTCTTCCCGCTGAAGCCAAAAGAGGGAAGCTGCCATTACCTTGTGAAGCAAACAAATCTGTGCCAATCCAAACAAGCCTCACCTACACACTTTCTGTTGAAGCCAGCAGAGGGAAGCCACCATTACCCTGTGAAGCAAACAGACCTGCAGCTTTCTGAACAAGCCCTGACCACACCTGTCCCTCTAAAGCCAGCAGAGGGATATAGGTGTGGCAGCTTCTGACAGCTGTGAGATCTCAGAGGCATAGAATACCATTGCCCACCATACCTTCCCAAAGAGGAGGCATACAGAGACCAAGGCAACTGAGTCAAAGAAAAGCCTATCTCTTAGGAAGTCTCCCACTGTGAGAAAAATAAATAAATAAAAGGATATATTATAAGACACTAATACCAGCTAGGAAGTAAAGGAAAGATACCTTCACATCTACCAGGGGAAAAGTCCTCATGTCCAGAAAATAAAACACTCCAGCAGTGATGAATACTCCTTCAAACAATGGGGTATTCATCAGGAAGAAAGAGGAAAATCTTCAGGACAGGAGCTTGAAGATATGAAATTATATGAGCTAAATGACAGACAATTCAAGGTTGCAATTATGAAAATATTCAGAGATCAGAGAAATATGGCAGAGTGCACAGAAGGAGCTAAGTGATCTCAGAAAGGAAATGGATCTATGAAAAATATGCACATAGAAATTCTGGAGATAAATAACACAATAAAAGAAATGAAAAATGAAATAGCTATCATAGAAAGCAGAGCTGACCAGATGGAAGAAAGAATTAGTGAAATCAAAGACAAAAATTTGGAAATGTCACAGAAGGAAGAAGAGAGAGACCTAAAAGCTAAAAGAAATGAAAGATATCTACAAGAACTATCTGACTCCATTAGAAAAAATAATATAAGAAGAATAGGTATTCCAGAGGGAGCAGAGGACAAGATGGTCACAGAGAATCTACTCAGACAAATAGTAGATGAGAACTTCACAAATCTATGGCCAGAACTGAAAACCCAAATCCAAGAAGGAAGCAGGACCCTTAGCTACTTGAATCCTAACAGACCCTCTCCAAGGCACATTATACTGAAGATGTCAAAGGTCAAAGACAAAGAAAGAATCCTCAAGGCAGCTAGAACAAAGAACACCATAAGCTATAAAGGAAAGCCCATCAGACCATCATCAGAATTCTCAACAGAAATTCTACAAGCCAGAAGGGAATGGAACAAAGTATTCAAAATATTAAAGGAGAGAAATTACCAGCCAAGAATCTTATACCCAGCAAATTTATGCATTAGATATGAAGGAGGAACAAAGACCTTTGCAGACATACAGGAACTGAAGAAATTCTTCAGCACAAGGCCAGCATTTCAAGAAATACTGAAGGAGGCGATTGGACCTGAAACAAAAAGTAAAAGTAAATAGGGATAAACTGGAACACCAAAAATATAAAAAGGGGAGAAAGTAAAAACTTAAGTTTCCAAAGAGAATGGAGATAAATAACATCCTTAAGAAAAGGTTCCGGAAAAAGATGGTGGCGTGAGAGTAGAACCCCGATACCTACCTGGGAAGGGACTTAATAATAAAGGGGAATAAACAGGGGAAACCCTGAGAAGCACCCTCAACTGAGAGAACCACACAATGCAGAACAATACCCAAAGGTTAGAAGAAAAAGGGGAGAGCAGGGGAAAGAAGGAGAAAAAGCAGTTCAGGAACAGGGATGCGGAGCGCGGCCCGGGGCTGGCAAAAACAAAGGGGGATTGGGGGACTATGGTCAAAATGGAGCTAGTTTGAGGGCGGGCTGGAAGCCGAGACCTGAGGAGAGTGGAAGCCCCACAAGACTGGACAATTTAACATCCAAACTCAATGGGCGGCACGCGGTGCCCTAAACAGATAACGGAGCCTGAGGTGGAACAGGGACTGTGGAGCAGGGGCAGCTGCACTTCCTGGGTGGGTGGAGAGAGAGCAAGGCACCAGCCCACAGCAGCTCGGCACCCCTGATTTATAGAGGAGACACAGCTGAGCTCCTAGAGTTGACTGTTAGAGAGCACCGTTTGAAGACAAGGCTCTCAAAGTGAGGGCAGTGGGAGTGGAGGACAGAGGGACCTAAAGGAGCTAATCACCGGACTGCTGCTGCCAGCCGAGCTGTGGCCTGAGCCTCTTCCAAGCCCCTGCCCACACCACCACAGTGCTGCTGCCCAGCCGGCCTGACTCACAGACGGGATTAAAGTAAAAGCAGCTGATCAGAGGGGACAAAAACGAGAGCTGCTATGCTCCCTGTCCACACTGAACTACCAGTGCCACTGATGAAAAAGGAATCTGCCATTATGTCTCAGGCCCACCATAGTTCCTACACACATGCCCCCGTCTCCCACCCACACTTTCACTACATTGCCTTTTAACAGCTAATGCAGCAAACTGAAAAGCAACCCCAGGACACAGAAACTAACTGCTTCCCCCAACCCTCTCCCCAAAAATCCTACTCACACAACTGGGCCCGTAAGAAAAAATGAAGAGAAGTCTATCTGACAGGCAAACCACCAGAGAGAAAACATACTCATGCATAAAGCAAAAAAAAAAAACACAACAACATATCAAATAAAATGCATACCTCAGAATCTGAAGCCCCTCCAGAAGATTATGGACATTCTTTAGAAAAGGAGCTTCCACATTAGGAATCAAATCTAAGTAGAACAGAATTCAGGGCTGCAATACTCAAGAGACTCAGACAGCTAAGTAAATGCTGGCAAAGTATCCAGACACAGTAAAACGACCTCAACAAAAAATGCTCTGACCAAAATGAGTACTTTACCAATAAAATTGAGAAGTTAGAGCAGAACCAAAAGGAACTCTTCCAAATAAAAGGCATTATGGGAGAGCTGAAAAATGAATTGACCAGCATAGGAAACAGGGCTGACTAGCTAGAGAAAAGAATGAGTGAAACCGAAGATAGAAACATGGAAATGTCACAGAGGGAAGAAGAAAGGGAAATGAGAATCAAGAGAAATGAAAGAGCCCTACAAGAACTCTCTGACTCCATCAGAAAGAAAAATAGGGGAGGCCGGGATGGCTAAGTGGGTTGGGCGCTCACTTTCCAGTGCCGGGGACCGGGGATCGAATCCCGGGCCCGGCCCGTGCGGACCCATGTGCTGGGCTGGGAGCTCCCCCAGTTCAGTTCTCTCTCTGTCTCTGTGTCTCTCTCTCTCTCTCTCTGTGTCAAAAATAAATAAAAAAATAAAAGAAAGAAAAATATTAGAATAATAGGGGTACCAGAAGGAAGCGAGATGAAATCTGAGTCTACTAAAACAAGTAGTGGATGAGAATTTTTCTAACCTATAAAAAGAATTACAACCCCAAATTCAAGAGAAAAAGAGGAGCCCTAGCTACCTAGACCCTAGTAGATCTTCTCCAAAGCACATTGTTCTGAAGATGACAAAAACCAGAGACAAAGAAAGAATCCTCAAAACTGCCAGGGAAAAATATAATATAATTTTCAAAGGAAAACCTATGAGGCTGTCACCAGACTTCTCAGCAGAAACTCTGCAAGCCCAGAGGGAGTGGAGCCAAATCTTCAAAATATTAAAAGAGAAATTTTCAGCCAAGAATTAATTATCCAGCAAAATTAACCATCCAGCAAAATTAACCTTTAGATATAAAGGAGGAATTAAGGCCTTTTCAGATATACAGAAGCTGAGGAAATTCTCCAGCACAATACCGGCCCTCCAAGAAATACTGAAGGAGGCTATTCAGCCTGAATCAAGAAATCAAAATAAATGGAGAAAAGTTGGAACAACAACAACAACAAAAAAAAAAAAGGAGAAGAAATGGATACAGGATATCCTCATGTATTAATCACCGCCCTGATTGTAAATGGACAGAATTCACCAATAAAGAGGCACAAGGTAGCAAACTGGATTAAAAAACAAAATCCAACCATATGCTGCTTACAAGAGACACACCTCAGCCACAGAGACAAACAGCATCAGGGTATAAGGATGGAAAACAATACTCCAGGCAAATGGCACTCAGAGAAAAGCAGAAGTGGCCATAATGATTTCTGATGAAATAAGACATCAGGATTAAAAAAAAAGACATGAAGATGAACATTTTATTTTGATAAAAGTGAAAATATATTAAGAAAACATGACACTCATCAATATATACGCCCCAATCAGGAAGCACCAAAATTTATAAAGCAACTACTAATAGATCTAATAAGAGAATTTGACAAAAATACAATTATAGCAGGGGATCTAAACACCCCCTTGACAACATCGGACAGATCATCCAAGCAGAAAATAAATAAGGAGATTGCAGCTTTAAATGATACATTACTAGAAATGGACATAATTGACATTTAAAGGACAATCAATCCTGCAACACAGGGCTTTACATTATACTCTAGTGCACATGGAACATTTTCGAGAATAAACCATATTCTGGGAATTAAATCCAACCTTGCCAAATTTAAAAAATATTCAAATCATACCAAGTGTATTCTCAGACCAAAAAGCACTGAAACTTGAGATCAATTGCAAAAGATCAATTGCAGAGAGAATCACATATATGTGCAGATTGAACAACATGCTATTAAAAAATGACTGGGTCAAAGAGGAAATAAAACAAGAGATTAAAAAATCTGTAGAAACAAATAACAATGAAAACACGACATACCAAAATATCTGGGACACAGTGAAAGCAGTAATAAGAGGGAAATTTATATCATTACAGGCCTATCTCAAGAAACAAGAAAAACAACAAGTAAACACCCTCACATCTCATCTTATAGAGCTAGAAAAAGAACAGAGGTCCCCCAAAGCAAATAGAAGAAAAGAATTAATAAAAACTAAAGCAAAACTTAATGCAATTCAGAACAGAAAAACAATAGATAAAATTAATGCCACATAGAGTTGGTTCTTTGAAAGAAATCAATAAAATTGACAAGCCACTGGCTAGGCTTGACAAAGGACAAAGAGAAAAATCTTATATTTCCAGAATATGGAATGATAGGGGAGAGATCACAACTGATACTGCAGAAATACAAATAATCATAAGAGATTATTATGAAAGACTCTATGCCAACAAATTTGACAATTTAGAAAAAAATGGACAAATTTCTAGAAACATATAGTTTACTTAAACTGAACCAAGAAGATTTGGGTAGCCTAAATAGACCAATCAACAGTACCGAACTTGAAACAACTATCTAAAACATGTCATAAGGCAAAAGGCCTGGACCAGATGGTTTTACCAATGATTCTAGGAGTCATTCAAAGAAGAACTAATGGCCATCCTCCTCAAACTACTTCAGAAAATTAAAGAGGAGGCAAGACTACCTAACTCATTCTATAATGCTAATATCTCCATAATAACAAAACCTGGGAAAGACAATACCAAAAAGGAAAACTATAAGCCGATTTTCCTGATAAATACTGATGCAAAAATCCTAAATAAAATTTTAGCTAACAGAATACAACAATGCATTAAAAAGATTCACCATGACCAAGTGGGATTCATCTCAGGGGCATAAGGATGGTTCAACATACACAAATCAATCAATGTAATCCAGCACATAAACCAAACAAAGGATAAAAACCACATGATTATCTCAATTGATGCAGAAAAAGCATTTGACAAGATACAACACCCATTTATGATAAAAAATACTGAATAAAATGAGAATTGAAGGAAAGTTCCTCAACCTATTAAAGGCCATATATGACAAACCCTCAGCAAATATTACACTGAATGGGGAAAAGCTGAAGCCTATTTTCCTAAAATCAGGAACAACACAGGGACGTCCCCTGTCACCACTGATGTTCAACATAGTTCTGGAAGTTCTAGCCAGAGCAATCAGACAAGAGAAAGGAGTAAAAGGTATTAGAATTGGGAGAGAAGTTAAACGGTCACTCTTTGCAGATGACATGATCCTGTATATAGAAAACTCTAAAGACTCTATCAGAAATCTATTACAAATAGTAGACAAATACAGTAAAGTTGCAGGCTACAAAATCAGTGTCCCAAAATCAACTGCATTTTTGTATGCCAACAATAAAACTTCATAAAGAAAGATGAGAAGATCCATTTCCTTTGCCATTGCAAACAAAAAAAATGAAATACCTAGGAATAAATTTAACAACGAACGTGAAGGGCTTGTACACTGAAAAGTATAAGACACTGTTGACAGAAATTAAAGAGGACACAAAGAAATGGAAAGACATTCCATGTTCATGGATTTGAAGCATCAACATAGTTAAAATGGCCATACTCCCCAAAGCAATATACAGAAGCAATGCCATTCCCATCAAAATCCCAGTCATTCGTTCAAGAAATAGATAAGAAAATCATCAAATTTGTATGGAACCACAAAAGACCACGAATCGCAAAAGCTATCCTAAGAAAAAAGGATAAAGCTGGGGGCATCTCACTGCCTCACTTTTATCTGTACTACAAAGCCTCAGTAATCAAAACAGCTTGGTACTGGCAGAAAAACAGACACACGGACCAATGGAACAGAACTGAAAACTCAGAAATCAACCCATAAATATATGGACAGATTATTTTTGATAAAGGAGCAAAAAATAGACAGTGGGGAAAAGAAAGCCTCTTCAGTAAATGGTGCTGGGAAAATTGGAAAACCACATGCAAAAGGCTGAATGTGAACTGCAACCTCTTACCATATACCAAAATTAACTCAAAATAGATTAAAGACCCCCAAATAAGAAAGGAAACAATAAATTGCATCGAAGAAAACATTGGCACTAAACTTATAGACCTCGGATTCAGGGAGGACTTTATGAATCTGACCGCAATGGCATGGGAAGTAAAAGCACAAATAAGTGAATCGGACTTTATCAAGCTAAAAAGCTTCTGCACTGCTAAGGAAACTGTCAACAAAGCAAAGAGGCAACCAACCAACTGGGAAAAAAAATATTTGCAAACAATGCCTCTGATAAGGGGCTAATATAAAAAATATACAAAGAACATGTACAACTCAACAAGAAAAAAACAAGTAACCCAATTAAAAAATGGGCAGATGACCTTAACAGACACTTCTCTCATGAAGACATACATATGGCCAACAGATATATGAAATAATGCTCCACTTCACTAGCAATTAGGGAGATGCAAATAAAAACCACAATGAGATACCATCTCACACCTGTTAGAATGGCTATAATCAACAAGACAAGGGATAACAAGTGCTGGAGAGGCTGTGGGGAAAAGGGAACCCTCTTACTCTGCTGGTGGGAATGTAAACTGGTACAACCACTATGGAAGGCTGTATGGAGATTCCTCAAAAAACTAGGAATAGAATTACCATATGACCCATCAATCCCTCTACTGGGTATCTACCTAAAAAACCTGAAATCCTTCATCTTTAAAGAAGTTTGTACCTGCATGTTCATCGCAGCACTGTTCACAGTGGTCAGAACATGGAAACAACCAAAATGCCCTTCGATAGATGACTGGATAAAAAAGTTGTGGTACATTTACACAATGGAATACTACTCAGTGATACGAAAAGGTGAAATGCAGTCATTTGTGACAACATGGATGGACCTTGAGACCATCTTATTAAGCAAAATAATTTAGACTGAAAAAATCAGGAAACATATGACCTCACTTATAGGTGGAATATAAAACTGAAAGTAACAAAGACACAGAGACCATGGACATACTCATTAGCTTGGTGATTGTCAAGGGGAGGAGAGGGGAGGGAGAGTGGGGAGGGGAAGTGAGAGTGGGCTCCAGCCTTATGAACACAATCAATAGTTTGGTGGTTTCCTGAGGGAAGGGGATGATGAGGGAGGGAGAGTTGGAGTGGGGGGAGGGAAGCGGGAGTGGACATGGGATATATGGTGATGGAAGGAGAGATGATTCTGGGTGGTGAGCACATAATGCGATGCATAATTTATGTGATGTGGACTTGTACATCCGAAACTATCTAATTGTTACCAATCAATGTCACCCCAATAAATTTTAAAATAAAATTAAAAAAAAAAAGGATCCACTGCATGTATGATACTTTCTTTTATATAAATTTCATGATAACCATTGTAAAAGAATTTAGAACTGGGATACATAACAATAAAAGAAGAGAATACAGAAAAAAACAGTCATAAATGCCATCAAGCTAAAATAATAAAGAAAAAAACAAAGAGGCAATTAAAACAAAAGAATTACCAGAAAACAAACGACAAAATAGGTATAGGAAATCCTCATATATCAATCATCACCCTAAATGTAAATGGAATAAACTCTCCAATATAAAGACACAGAGTAGCAATATGGATTAAAGAACAAAATCGAACCTTATGCTGTCTACAAGAGACATACCTCAGCCACAGGGAAAACACAGACTCAAGGTTAAAGGGTAGAATACAAGCAAATGGCACCCAGAGAAAAGCAGGTATAGCCATACTTATATCTGACAAAGCAGACTTCAAGATCAAAAAATAATAAGAGACAAAGATGGACATTTCATAATGATAAAGGGAACAATATAACAAGAATATATTACACTTATTAATATATATGCCTCCAACCAAGAAGCACCAAAATTTACAAAGCAACTACTAACAGATCTAAAAGGAGAAATGGACAAAAACACATATATACTAGGGTACTTAAAGACCCTATACAACCATGGACAGATCCTCCAAACAGAAAATAAACAAAGAAATGTCAGCGTTAAATGATACATTACAGCATCTGGACATAATTGACATTTACAGGACACTTCATCCTAAAACACAGGACTATACATACCGGTAATGTTCCAGGGCACATGGAATGTTTTTAAGGATAGACCACATGCTGAGACACAAAGCTAGCCTCAGCAAATTTAAGAAGATTGACATCATACCAAGTATATTATCCAATAACAAAGCTTTGAAATTGAAGATCAGCTACATAAAGAAAGCAGGGAAACCACATTTACATAAAGATTAAACAACATGTTATTAAAAAATGACTGGATCAAAGAAGAAATAAAAGAAGAGATTAAAAAATACAAATGACAATGAAACCACGACATAACACCAAAGTTACTAGGATGCAGCCAAAGCAATAATAACAGGGACATTTATATCATTACAGGCCTTTCTCAAGAAACAAGAAAAATCACAAGTAAATAACCTAATATCACACTGAAAAACTAGAAAAAGAACAAAAAACGCCCAAAGCCAGCAGAAGGAAGAAAATCATAAAAATTAAAGCAGAACTAAATAAAATAGAGAATAAAAACACAATAGAAACATAAATACAACAAAGAGCTGGTTCTTTGAAAAAAATTAATAGAATTGACAAACCCCTGGCTAGACTCACCAGGGAAAATGAGAAAACACACAAATAATTCAAATTAGAAATGAAAGAGGAGAAATTACAATGAATACCACAGAAATACAAAAGATCATACAAAATACTACGAAGGACTATATGCCACCAAATTTTGCAACCTAGAAGAAATGAACAAGATTTTAGAAACCTATAGTCTGCCTAAACCGAATCAAGAAGAACTGGATAACTTAAACAAACAAATCAACAGTAAGGAAATTGAAATCATCCAAAACCTTTCCAAAACCAAGAGTCCAGGACCAGATCGTCTCACTAACGAGTATTACCTGGCATTCAAAAAGGAACTAAAACCTATCCTTTTCATAATTTTCCAAAAAATTGAAGAAGAGGCAATACTTCCCAACTAATTCTATGAGGCCAACATTACTCTAATATCAAAGCCTGGCAAGGACATCACAAAAAAAGAAAACTATAGACAGGGGTGGCAAGCTCAATTAAAACACAGGCCATTTGGTGCAACAGGCAAGGTTCACACGGGCCACATCACATTTACAAACGTTGCCGGAACTGAGTCAGCGCATTTATACACGTCCCCAGGCCCCCAGGAAAGGCATTGGGCCACGTGTATACTTGTCTTCAGTAGTTAAAGGGTTAACGAGGGAATTGTGGGTACGGTATTGCCTCTATCTCCCCTAAGTGCTATTTTCTTCATAACAATTTTTCTATTTTCATTTTATTTCAGAGCATCGTGGGCCACAAAAAATTACCTCGGGCCACCAGTTTGACACCCCTGCTATAGACCAATATCCCTGATGAACACTGATGCAAAAATCCTAAACAAAATACTAGCAAATAGAATACAACAATGCATTAAAAAGATTATACATCATGATCAAGTGGGTTTCATCCTAGGGGCACAAGGATGGTTCAACAAATGCAAATCAATCAATGTGATTCACCACATAAACAAAATTAAAGATAAAAACTATATGATTACATCAGTTGAAGCAGAAAAAGCATTCAACAAGATACAACATCCATTTATGATCAAAACACTTAATAAAATGGGTATAGAAGGGAAATACCTCAACATAATACAGTTCCTATATGACAAACGCTCAGCAAATGTCATACTGAATGAGGAAAAACTGAAACCTTTTCTTCTAAAATCAGGAACGAGACAGGGATGTCCCCTGTCACCACTGCTATTCAACATAGTGCTGGAAGACCTAGCCAGAGCCATTAGGCAGGAAAAAGAAATAAAAGGCATCCAAAATGGACATGGAGAAGTTAAACTGTCACTTTTGCAGATGATGTGATCTTCTATATAGAAAACCTAAAAGACTCCACCAGAAAACTTTTAGAAATAATAAATGAATACAGTAAAGTTGCAGGATACAAAATTAATGTACAAAAATCCACAGCATTTTTATACACAATGAAACTTCAGAAAACCACATGAGAAAAATGATAACTTTTGCGATCAAAACAAAAATAAAATACTTAGGAATAAACTTCACAAAGAATGTGAAGGACTTATACATGGAAAACTATAAGATGCTATTAAAAGAAATTGAAGAACATTCAAAGAAATGGAAGGATATTTTATGTTCATGGATTGGAAGAATCAACATAGTTAAAATGGCCATATGACCCAAAGCAATACACAGATTTAAGGCAATTCCCATCAAAATTCCACAGACATTCTTTCAAGAAATAGATAAAGAATCTATCAGATTCATATGGAACCACAAAAGGCCCTGAATCGCTAATGCAATCCTTTGAAAAAATAATAATCAATAAATAACGCTGAAGGCATCACTCTCCCTGCCTTCAGTCTATACTACGAAGCATCAGTAATCAAAACAGCTTGGTATAGGCAGAGAAACAGACATACAAACCAATGGAACAGAATCAAAAACTCAGAAATAAGCCCAAAATATATGGACAAATAATCTTTGATAAAGGTGCAAAAAATATACAATGGGGAAAAGAAAGCCTCTTCAGTAAATGGTGGTGGAAAAATTGGAAAATCACATGCAAAAGAATGAATCTGCACTGTGAACTGTCACCACATACCAAAATTAACTCTAAGTGGATTAAGAACCTCCACATAACATCCAAAACTATAAAGTGAATAGAAGAAGGCATTGGCACTAAACTTAGAGATCTTGGGCTCTGAGAGCACTTTATGAACTTGACCCCAAAGGCAAGGGAAGTAAAAGCAAAAATAAATGAATTAGACTATATCAAACTAAAAAGCTTCTACACAGCAAAGGACACTGTCAACAAAGTAAAAAGGAAGCCAACTGAATGGGTGAAGATATTTGCAAACAATGCCTCTGATAAGGGGCTAATATCTGAAATATATAAAGAACTCATACAACCCAACAACAAAAAAACAAATGATCCAATTAAAAAATGGGCAGAAGACCTAAACAGTCACTTATCTCCTGAAGACATACAAACAGCCAACAGATACATGAAAAAATGCTCAACATCGCTAGCAATTAGGGAAATGCAAATTAAAACCACAATGAGATACCACCTCACACCTATTAGAATGGCTATAATCAACAAGACAAGGAATAACAAGTGCTGGAGAGGCTATGGACAAAAAGGAACCCTCATACACTGCTGGTGGGAATGTAAATTGGTACAACCACTGTGGAAGGCAGTGTGGAGATTCCTCAAAAAACTAAGAATGTAATTGCCATTTGACCCAGCAATTCCTCTCCTGGGTATCTTCCAAAAAAACCTGAAAATCTTAATCCTGAAAGATACGTGTACCCCAATGTTCATTGCAGCACTGTTCATGGTGGCCAAGTCGTGGAATCAACCAAAGTTTTCTCTGACAGATGACTGGATAAAGAAGTTGTGGTACATTTATAGAATAGAATACTACTCAGTAATAAGAAAAAATGAAATACAGCAATTTGTGACAACATGGACGGACCTTGAAAACATCTTATTAAGCAAAATATGTAAGAATAATAGAATCAAGAAACATATGACCTCACTTATAGGTGGACTATAAAACTGAAAGGAACAAAGAAACAAAGACTCATGGACACAGTCAATAGCTTAGTGGTTTCCTGAGGGTTGTGGGGGTGGAGGTGGGTGGGAGAGATAGGTGGGGGCGAGTAAGGAGAGCAAATCAAACACATGGTCATTGAAAGTGAGCTGATCCTATATGGTGAGCACATAATGCAAGGTATAGACAATGTAAGATAGAATTGTACACCTGGAAAAAATGTAATTGATATCAATTAATGTCACAAAAAAAATTTTAACAACAACAAAAAACTAGTCTCAGAGACAATCCAATTATCAATTTTTTTTTCCACCACTGAGAGTGAAATAGAACTAAAACTCCAGTAGCATAGAAATAAAGGCCAGACCTACCATGATCAGAGTCAGCAATGCTAGTATCAGCAACAACAACCATGGCTTTTCTAAACTTGTGTTTCTGTAGTGCTGTTATCTCTGTCTTGTTCTTCTACATCCCTCCTAAACCCAGTTTCCAACTTTCCCATTGATTCTGTAACCTACCTAATAGACTTTTGGTATGCTGTTAAGATATCAGTGTTTGTATCTGACTGTTATAGTAAATAGCTATAACTTTCAGCTCTGTTACTAATTCTTGGAATACTGCCACTTAAACGTACTGTGTTATCTGAATAATAAAATTTCTGATAAGGCAATCAGGATGTATTTTTTAATTTGCTAGTATCTAATTTAACTCTAATAAATAGATTATAAAGCAGATTTTATGAAGACTTTCAGCAAAGAAAAATAATTATTCTATTGCCATCATGAATCTCTCACCTCTCTTCAATTATTATGAAATTTAATTCAAGATTTATTTTCTCAGTTATAATTTTTATTATTTTTTATAATAGTCAAAGTTTTTTAGAATTAGAGCTCTATGATAGCTAATACCAGAAAAAATTATTTAAGTTCCATATGGTACCCTAAAAAGATTTGGTTAGAATTTTTTCAACCCTTAATTTCCTAGTTATCCATTAAAGCATCCCTCAAAACAATATAATTACTAGAATCAT
>PVKE010017543.1:0-30610 GCA_004027555.1 Craseonycteris thonglongyai
TCCTCCCCCCTATCCTGGTAACCACCAAACCATTGAGTGTGTCCATAATGCTGGTGCCCAACTCTATTTTCTTATGTCTGTCTTTTATTATATTTTTAAAAATGGATGAGGATGTATGTATGAACCAGATAAACTGCTGCTTTGAGTTGTCGATATGCTTTTAACATTTGCTGAAGATAACGTTTGGCTTTCTTGAATGTTGTTATAAAACTGCCATTTCCCCAAACTGCTGCATTCTAAATGTGTAGAGTGGAATCTCATGTTTGATTTACACCCTGCCTTTGCTCTGAAAGGAACCTTTTGGGGAGCATTTTATCCAGGACTATCTATGTAAAGCAGATTTTCCTCTGTGGGCTTTCATATCCCTAGGGGATATCTTGAGCAAATTAAGCACACAGGTCCTCAGATATATCCTTTTGTTATAATGTTGATAAAACAAAAGAAAAACAAAAACAAACAAAAAAACCGAATTCTTGGCCAGGACCACTGTGTGTGGAGTTTTCACATTCTTCCATGCCTGTATGGGTTTTCTCCAGGCTATCTGGTTTCCTCCCATATCCCAAAGGTCTGCACATTAGATGAACAGGTATGTCTATACTATTCCAGTGTTGTAATGAGCGTGGGTGTGTGTACAAGTGCACCCTGAGATGGAAGTGTGTCCAGGGTGGGTTTCTGCCTGGAGTCTTGAGCTGCTGGAATTCCTGGCCACCTGTGACCCAGAACTGGGATAAACAAGTTGGAAAAGAATGATCTTACCTATTTTTATTAATCATTTAAAAATGTGTGTATCGTTTACATTTATTTCAATGTTTAATGTTAGAAGTATTTTGTGCTTTTGTTTTCTGCTTTAGGATATATTTAGCTTTTTATAAAATCTGTTTAAACTCCAAGGCCTATGCTAACTGAGCTCAGAGGGGACTCAAGAAAGAGACTTGTTTGCACTTGTGGCTCATTATATTTGAAGATAGCTGCAATTGCACACACAAAAAATTGATCACTAGTCTCTAAGAAACTAGGAGCAGGAGTACAGAACAAGAGGTTGAAAGAATGATAAGAATAAATTTGTGGAATATAGGCCTTCCCTGAGGATTCTCACAAATACTCAGTAAAGAGAACACGATAAAAGACTACCTGCCGGAACACAGAACTGGGGAGCTGTCTACAATAGTTGACTATTAAAGCAACAGTAGAACATATTGCCTTTAGTATTATCTTTAGAAACACATAATAATTAGTTGAGGGTTCTTAATCTATGATGTCTAGGGGCTCTGTGGCTGACTTATATTATATTCAACATGTTGCGAAAAAATTTGTAGCTCTTATTAGAGTCTAAAAACAGCCTAGGCATTAAAAATATATATAGATAGTATCTTTGTAGCACCTTAGTTTCATGTGTTTTAGGAAAGTGGGTTTTTTCTTTCTTTCTATGTAATATTATACTTTAAGCATTTTTTTCCCATGAAATAGTCATTATTAATTAATATTTGAAGGTATCAATTTTAAGTTTTTTTTTTATCGTGTTTTTGACAGAGAGAGAGAGAGAGAGAGAGAGAGAGAGAGAGAGAGAGAGAGAGAGAGAGAGAGAGAAGAGGGAGGGCCCAGAGCAGTCTCCATAATTGTACGTCATCAATTTTAAATATAGTTTCATTCCATAGGTGGGCGCAATGTCACCTAGGGTAGGAACCAGGCTGGGGACCTCCTGCATGGGCCCAGGCAAGAGCCAAACTGGGGGCACGCCGCAGTTCAGCACATGGGTTTGCATGGCTGGGGCTAGGATTCAATCTTTGGATCCCAGGGCTGCAAAGCAAGCTCTCAACCAGCTGAGCCATCCTGGCATCCCCAAAGGTATCAGTTTTGAGGATTGCCTCAATACAGACACATCATAATTTATTTAAGCATTCTGCTGTTATTAACTAACTTGTTCCCTAATTTTTCACTGTTAAAAATAATGCTGCTATAGCTCACAGAATTCTGTAATACTCCACCCCCAGTCTCTAATTTCTAGGAACCTGTGAAGACAATGAGATAACCATTCCAGGTTTTTATTGTATATAAGGGCTGTCCAGAAAAAAAACCCAGCCATGTCAATATGACAAGAACAGTTACATGGCTGACAGCCCTTGTATATGCCACAGTTGACCTTAACGTAGGGAGATTACCCAGGTGGGCCTACTCTAATCACAAAACCCTTTAAGAGCAGTTTTTTTCTTTTGATTACGACTTCACTTAGGACGGCAGAGGAAGGTCAAAAGATGAAAGCACAGGATAGATCTCCTCACTTTTGCTATCTCTGAAGATGGGGAATGTGAGGCATGTGGCAAAGAATGTAGATGATCTCTAGACACTGACTGGTCCCAACCAACAAGACTGGGACAACAAAGGTCAAGCAATAGGGAATAGTAACTTCAGACCTATAACTGCAAGACACTGAGTTCTACCAAAACAGTTCTTCCAAAACCAAAACTGAGCTTACAAATGGTTTCTTTCCCAGAACCTCCTGAAAGTAGTGTAGGCTTGAGGACACATTGATTTCAACCTTGGGCAGAGAATCCAGCATGCCAGACCTTTAACCTATTGAACTGTGTGCTATTAAATGGATGTTACAAAGCCCCTGAGTTTGTAGTGATTTGATTCACAGCACAAATTATGGTAGTAGAGCTTGGTGTAAAATCACCTCTGAGTTTATAATTTACTTAATCAATTACAAATAAAGTGCTAGTTCTAAGCATAAGCAAAAGCAAAAGCAAAAGCAAAGGATTGCTATAATATCAAACTTACTCTTCCTAAAATATCTGACTATAAAAATCCTTTTTGCCAGTGTATAAGAGATAATGCTACCATTGGTTTTTTGTTTGTTTGCTTTTAGTTTTGTTTGGTTTTGGTTTTATTTTTTGAGAGAAATATTGGGTTATTGTCTTGATTTCTTGCAGGTTTATGGACTTCTTTATGAGTCACTTTTCACGCATGTATATTATTTTATTTAATCTAATAATTTATGGCTATGTTCCATTTTTACAATAAATTTATGTTTGAATATATTGTAGCATATTATTTGCTTTATTTTAAACTATTATATCTTGCAATAATTTAATATTTGATACATTTTATAATTATATTTTACATTTATTAATCAATTTTGCTTTCATTTACTCTTGACTAATACCTGCTTTTAACTTTAGTACATTAAGCTTCATGAAGGTAGGGATGATGTTCATTGGGGAAGCATTGTATTATATCCCCAATGTCTATAATATGCCTGGTGCTTAATAGGTGACAATGTATATTGGTTAAATGAATAAATTAAATTTTTTATATTTTTTGAGTTTTATTATTTTTGACAGAGAAAGACAGAGTCAAGAGAGACAGAGAGAAGGGGGAGGGCCCAGAGCAGTCTCCATAGTTGTACATCATCAGTTTTTGACATGGTTTTTTTCCACACAGTGGGTGGGGGCCGTGCAGGGGGGTAATTGGGCCAAGGGACTCCTACATGGGAGGCCTGTCCCCTTGAGCCAACGGCCAAATGGGGGCCTCCCACATGGGAAGCACACCCCAGTTCAGCATATGGGTACGCACAGGCCAGGGATGGGATTCAGTCCCCTGGGTTGCAAAACGAGTGCTTAACCCACTGAGCCATCTCAGCATCCCATAGATTTTTAGAAATACATTTGAGTCAAATATTTTTGAGTAATAAAGTCATTTAAGTTAATAAAATTTACTTTTGGTTTCAACCCTTTCTTGGCTATACATGTAATTTCTTGATTAGTTGTATGGTTGTTTTCATCATTTTCTAAATATATTATGCTATCAATTCCACCTTTTACCCAGAAGTTAAAGAATGTTTCAAATTTCTGAATCATCACGTATTTTGTTTAAACTTTTATTCGTATTTTAATTATAGAACATTTAGGTCAGAATAATTACTATACCGGTAAATATTTGTTGCCTAATAGCAATTTTTATAAATATATCATAACTGCTTAAAAGAAATTTGCACTCTCAATTTATAGGTTATTTAATGATTTTATTATAATAATAAAAATTGTATGTCTTAATTTATTTTATCTGCTTGCTGATATAAAGGCTGAAAAATATATTAATGTCAACCACAACTTTAATTTCTTCTTGACATTCTAATAATATTAACTATATATATATATATATGCTATGTTGCTCACAAAATGTTTCAAATGCTTAATTTAAAATTTATAATATACTTCTTATAGAAATAAAATGACCCTCACTTGCATTCAGTACTTCTAGTTTTATATTACACATTGTCTGAAATTACTTTTTATTTATACTTACATAAAAATTTTGTTTAAAGCAATAGTAGTAACAATTGATTGCATGATTATGGAATATAAATAAGTGAAATGAATAGCAGCAATGTCATAAGGGATGGGAAGGAAGAATAAGAAATTATAGTGATATACCATTATTTGAAAGTGACTTATATTAGTTAAAAATATGTGAATATATGGTAAAGGCTAGGAAAATCACTATAATAATATTTTTTTAACTATAACATAGTACAGAGGACTGCAACCTGCTATTTGGGCATAAGCAAGAACGGTGCCTGATCTCTAAGGTAAGGTTGTTGGGCTGGAATGACCTTATCTGAAGGAGCAGAATGGGTAGGGGAAGTTTTATTTAGGCTATTTGAGGCCCTCCCAGTTTTACCACATATCAAGACAACATATGACCTTGGACTTTAATTTTTGCCCTTATACCATAGGAAGATTATCAGAGAAAAATAGGGCATTACAGAATGACAGAGAGGTCAGTTCTCTAAGAACACAAAACAACCCTGAATGTGTATGAATCTAACAATAGAGCATCAAAATCTTTGAGGCAAATCTGATAGAACTGAGAGGACAAATATATAAATCCACTCTTATAGTTGAAGACTTCAGCACTTCTCTGTCAATAATTGATAAATCAGACAGGAAATCAATAAAGATATGTGACCTAAACACCAGTATCATTCAACTTGATCTAATTGACATTTATTGAATACTTCATCAATTTATATGGCTTTTTAGAAAAGGCAAAACAATAAAGATTGTTAATATATTGGTGGTTGCCAGGGACTCAGAGATGGGGAGAGGATATTTTAGAAGAACAATGAAATTATTTTGTAATTTATTGTAATGATGGATATATCACACTCTCCACAAGTCAAAACCCATAAATTTTGCATTAGTCAAAACCCATAGAATTTTACAAAACAAAGAATGAAGCTTAATATATAAAATAAAATTTAAAAAATTATCTAATTATGTTGTGGATCCCAGAATAGAATATAGGCTGTGACAGAAGAACCCAAATGTGTTACAAATGTATGAAGCACCTCACCAAAGACGGTGTGTGGAAAAGGTGTTGATGTAAGAAATGAATGCAGTCTGTGAGGCTGAAGAACAAAGTTATTAAAAGATATTGCACATAAGTACAATACCCAGTCGATGAAATTGCTTCTATGGAGGTGTGAATTAATAATTAGGAAAAGACTACACATGTGTTTTGGAATTCAAAAATTAAAGCCAGTGGTGATCGATGGAGCTAAGTTTCTTATTGTTGAAACGGGGAATTGTAGACAGGCAAGGGAAGGAGGCTGCAGTGATCCATATGGTAATGGATTAGAGTTGGGGACATCAGTATGGCATCATGTTCAGCTTTATTTAGACACAGATAGATATACACAGGAATATTTATAGATAAGTGTATATTCAAAGGGTAGCATGCATACACATATGTTTAAGGGCACAGGAGCAATGATATTCTAGTAACAGTAAACACACTTATACCTAGATCTTAGTTTTTTTAAATAGCATTCTCCAATAAAAGGAATCAGGGCTCCTTAGAAAAATAATTGATTCTAGAACTGGGGTGGGAAATATAGAAGATGAATCCAGAGCATCTTGTAGTTGTAGAAAGTAAGGAACGCTAAAGAAAAAAAAAGGAATGATGGGAGTGCGTCAAAGTGAAACAGGAGCCCAATGAAAGAGCTCCTAATTGCCAAATTGTTAAAATTACTGTATAATAACCTAAAGCATAAAATAAGTCCACATAACATTAAGAAAGTATCAAGTAATTAGATAAGTGAGACTAGACAGATCTCCCAGGCTGGGATCCTAGAAGAGAAAAATGGATGTAATATAAGAACTATAAAGGACATTAGGTAAACCAAATCTGAAAATTGACTTTAGTTAATAATGATTCAGTATTTATCCATTGTGATTCACGTCCCAAACTAATAAAAGATGTTAATAATAGAGAAAACTGGTGACTGCTCACAGGTCAGTCCTCCCCAGACTGGCATAGTGCTGCACCAGGAGGGCCCCTCTTTGGGTCAATGGATTTTCTGGTGAGAAGAAGAGACCAGGATGGACTTTCAGCTTCCCCCGCATTGTGGGATGCTTCTCAGGAGGTGCACTTAGGTCTCACCTCACAGGGATCCCTGTGGAAGATCTGCAGGGTTGGTCCAATCAAGATCAGGGATAGACAGGGCAGGGTCGGGGCGGAGTTTATAGTTCACCAGAGCTGGGATCTTGACAGACAGTACTCTTGTTGGAGGTGGCACCCAAACAGAGATTGCAGCCAGTGACTGCCTATCTACAAAGTTGAGCAGGTGGCCCTATCAGACCTGGGCGCTTTCTTGACAGTTCTGTTTAGTTTGGATACTCAGCCAATGGGCTGTACTGGTGGTACATTCAAGGACTTACCCGAACAGGAAAACAAGTTTAAAAACCTAACCAACTTCTGAGTATAGTGTCTGGTCTTGCTCCACTGGGAGGCCTGGCCACTGAAACTGTCACACACACACACACACAATTGAAATAAAAAAGAAGGAAATACTACCATTTATAACTACTTGGGTAGTCCCTGGGAACATAATGCTCAATGAAATAAGTCAGAGAGAAACAGATAATTACAGTATAATCTCATTATATGAGGAATCTGAGGAATCTGAAAAACCAAAGTTATACATTTCCAGTAATAAGATGAGTAAGTTCTGGGGATCCAATGGATAGCATAGTGATGGTAGATAATAATATTCTATTGTATATTTGAAAGTTGTTGAGTGAGTAAATCTTTGAAGTTCTCACCACACACACACACACACACACGTAACTATGTGAGGTGATAAATGTGTTAATACAATAGTCATTTTGCAATGTATGCGGATATCAAATCATTTTATTAAACTCGCATATGTCAATTTTATCTCAATAAATCTGAAAAAAATGAAAGCAGTAATAGAGAAAACTGCCTTGAGATAAAACAGAACTGTAAAACTTAATTCTAAAAACCTATTAAAGTATAAAAAATTATATTTAAAAATTTTATTTGGTTTTCAAGGGTGCCTATTTAACACTCTTATTTCCCACCACTGTTATGAAAAATATAAAACAATGATATGCCAGGTGAATGCCCAATTATCATCTTAATTTCTGTTAATAGCTGTTTTCAGGGGTACGCATTAAAGTGAGAGGTACAGAGTATACTTGTAGAAACCCAGAAAGGGCAGACATTCTCACCTCACTGTAGCTTGTAGTTTGAAACACTGATGGGGAGTCTGATACTAATTGGATTTCCTTCTTTTGAGACCTGGGAAGGTGACAGCAGGAATGCTGGTCCTTCTTACAGGACACGTAGATTTTCCTGTTTTATTTTAGAATGAAGGAATATTCTACCTTGTGCGCTTATAAAATTATTCTATCCAAGGCCCCATTAAGCCATTCAATTTTTAGAATCAAATATTTCTTCAGGTTAGGGTAAGTTCTCTGTATTATTTATTTTAAAACGTACTCTACTCCGCTTGTTCTCTTTCAAAGCTGTTTCCTGGCTCCTTATAAAGTCTCTTATCTTTGATCATGTTCCTTTCTGTAACCTTGTGTCTTCAACTCATAATCTCCTTGATTCTGGGCATTTAACTTAAGGAGCACTACCTGTGTGATCATTAACACAAGCTTTCTGCCAGATTCTTTACTCCTTTGCTAACTCCAGGCCTACTGCTTATATTGTTATGGATGTTCTGCTAACTTTGCATCTATTCCTCTAAAAGCCTCAGCTTCTCATTTTACCAGAAACCAATTGAAGTTTATGTTCAAGTGCTGATATTGCATTCCTCTCAAACATTTTACTATGTGATGGATATGTGATCAGATGACGAATAATCACATCATGAACAATTTGCTGCAGCCTCATTAGAACCTATAAAAGACTTCCAATGATGCTGACTAACCCAACTGTATCATTTACATTTCTATTCCCTTCTCAAGGCATGCAAATCATGCTGTTGTGCTAAATGTATCCAGATGAATGTGTATATTTTGGTCAAGTTGAAAAATCAGACAGAAAAATGTACTTTATTTCAGCCTAACTCTCCTTTCTTTTTTCCTCCTCATTACTCTGTATCCAAATCTACTAAGAGAATCTTTTGAAACTGCAAAATAGTTAGCTTTTTCTACAACAAATATGTAAAACTAGTACCCTCTCCATAGTGGGAAGTTCAATCATGTAGGATTCTGTATTCCAATATAAAACATACCTTAAAATTACTTTAATTCTTGGAAAGATGGCTGTCTTATTTATTGATTTAATGATACCAGGTATCTCATAGGATTGTTCTGAATACAGCACAAGACAATTTGCCATGCTTTCATATTCCAAAGGCGGTGTGTACCTTTTCATTGCCCATGTTGTTTCATGTTTGTGTAGACTCTTCTCACACGTTCTTCAAAATTGAAGAGCAAGTAACTCTTCACCAAAAATGAAAACTGATAAGCGGATCGCATTCACTCACATCACAGGAGCTTAATCTTAGAACAGAAACTATACCCACTTTCTTAGAGCAGGCCATATAGGTTGCTTTCATTGACTAAATTTCTTCATAGAAAACCTTCACAGCTGTGACTGAATACACAGTTTTGACCTAACAATTGCCTTGTAAACTGTACAAAAAATGGACTGTTTTGTACAGAGAACTGTGGCATGCCCTGACAGAGTTCCATCTGTTAAAAAAGAAAGAGTGATCTTAATTAAATTCTGTTTCTGCATTAAAAAAAAAAAATCTTACTCTATTTTTAATTCTCTTCTTAATAGGCATACAGCTAAAACACCTAGAAATTATTTACATATTAAAAATATATCTGAACTAACCAATTCAGTTTTTATATTGTTCAAATCCAATAGAAATATATGGGAATATTGAAAAAAATTCATACTTATGATTTCATTGTATTTAGATGAGCCTAGAAAGTGAGCATATATATAATTGCATTTGTCAGTGATATTTGAATTTATCATGATTATGTTTATGTAGTAATGAACTCTATTATTTCATCATTCTTTATCTTCTGTATATGGAAATCCAGCTTAAAGACTGAAATATGTGCATATATGAGAGACTCTAAAACACAGTAAATTTGAAATAAGAACTCTGAATCCATCTGGTCTCTTATATAATAATTTCACAAATATGAGCATATGCATATCATACCATCATTTGATTGTAAACTTCTACATAAGACTTGTATCACCAATAGAAGCATCTCAAAAATGAAAAATTCAATTAATGCTTCCTTGCCATCATACAACTGGAAATGTTGCACCATGAGTCATATCTGCCTCAGAAATTCATTTTTTCATGGAATAGAGGAAAGGTAGACTATTTATTTCCAATTACTAGAACTAATTTGACTTTTTAAAAATCATTATATGTGTGTAAATATTGATGATTACTTGTAACATCAGTGAGGGACAGTTTTAGTCATGAATTAGTTAAATAATACATTTTTAGACAGATCTTTAAGAAAATGGAGAATATAATGTACCTAGTTCATTGGTAGCTGCCTTTTCATTGACTATATCAAACATTATAATTTAAGCATAATTTGCTTTTGTAGATTATAGCTGACAACAGACAAGAGAAATGAATGTTCCCAACAGTTACTTACCAAAGATTTCTCAATCAGATAATTAAGTCTTCTGGTAAATGGAGTCCATCTTACATGTATCAGTAGTGCTGGAAGGAAAAATGATCAGCATAACTTTTGGAAAATAGAATAAAAATGCACATAAATCCATTAAGGACTTTATTTAATCAACTGTCTTTTGAAGAGCTGAAAATAAGTACAATAACAGTAAAATCAAGCTACAAACATGTCAACTACACACAAGCTCATAGGTTCAAGCCAAGTTTATTTTGTGTTGTCTGAATTCTGAATTCATAATGAACTAGTATGATATATCAACAATTGGCTATAATCTTGACTTTATTAGTAATGTATTCATTGAGCCTTTCAGCCTTAGTTTAAAAAATCTGTAACTATAGCATAAAGTATATACCCTGTCATTCCTAAAAGTATTTTTTAGTATGTTTCATATCAGCCATTTTATAACAATTGTCACAAAGCCAGAGTTTATATTGAAAAATTATTACAATCCACTTACATAAGTAGGGCCCATTTCATGTAAGATACAATAATAGCAGTTGCAAACAAAGTAGAATAGAGTGCCCTGGGAGTGATTTGCTTGTTTGACATTAGTATACATTTTGTTAGCGACCATATTTTTTGAATGTCACAATAACGAATTGAACAGATATCAAAACTCACACCCTCTAAATTGACTTTGGCAATTACATCTCTGGTATATACTGTTTATCTCTCCTCTATCCAGTATAAAAATCACATCTGTCAGAATATATTGACTTTTTATGCAATCATGTAATGATTTATGACTGAGGAAGCCACAGAGGTAAAAAATAAGGGAATAAAACATGATTGCATACTAAAGTGTGAGCAATGTCTAGAGGTGAACAGAAAATTTATGTTAACATTGAAATTAACAGAAAATATCTTTGGTTTGTGTTTAACATTATAGTTATTAGGTATTTGGCTAAGATAAAACATAATTATTAAATATGTGTTGTGAATTTAAAAGCATATATGTACTTAATATTATAGGAGTATACATTCAGTTGAAAATGATAATGTGAAAAAGATTTTTGGATTTTTAAAATTTTAATCATCTTTGAAAACTTTTTCACCTGTTTATTTAATCCTGTGATTTTCCATATTTGGTGCCATCACTGTGGGATAGGAATATGAGTGTAGGGACTATGTGTGATTTACTTTTGTAGATCTGTTATCTAATTCATAGATTGCAAGGACTGAATAAATAAATTTTGTGTTAGTATTGAATAAATGAAAGAGGAAAAATATTCAATTTTGAGAAAATATTTACTTCAATAAAATCAATTGATAAGTAAGCTGATCATGTCATGTCATTTGCAATTGATATTAATAAATAGACTATTAGGATAAAATTGAGTCTGCATTTGACTGATTTTACTAACTGATATTGTGTTCTTGGTTTTTAAAATTTAATTTAATTTATTTTTTTAAGCTTAAAATACCCCTTAAACATTATGCCTTACTGTCAAGGGCACTTTGATCAAAAAGAAAGGGAAGCCTATTCCAAACATTGTTCAAATTCCAGCTTGAGGAAGAATGTTGACTAGCTTTCATCAAAATCTTATTTTGCATCAAAATGGCCTTCTTTTACACAAGCCATAACATATAGTCAAGTGTGGCCTATACCACTTCCTGCTGCTTCATAAGGTCATTTTCCAGTTCAGAATTTAGAACCTCCAAATTCTCCTATTCTCACCCAGTACAAGAAATCTGTAACATCTTCATGTTTGACAAAACATAAAATATTCTAAATGAGATCAGTTATGTAAATTCTAAAACATAAGTTAAAAGTATTTTAATGTATGAAAATTTATAAGGTATCTACCATCATCGTTTTAGTTAATGTCCTTTTAATTTTGATTCTTTTGTTATGATATGAGGGTGAGAATAATATTATAATATTATAATATGACATCTTGCTTTTTAATGCCCCCTTTTAACTCCTCAAACCAAATCTGCCTCTAACTGCCTGACCCACCCCCACCCCACCCCACCCCGACCCCTACCCCTGCCCCCATATACACAAATGCTACTACATAAATATTTTATTAAAACCCCAAGGATAATTCATTTCAATCATGCCATTTATCCTTATAGTTCATATCAAACGTAAAACTTACATCCATGCACCCTCTCAGATTCCTGTTCTTGACTACTTTATGTATTCTCCCATGACTCATTCTTATCTATTCCAGTCCTTCTGTAATATTTTCATGGGGTCTTCAGAAATCCTTTTTCCATCACAGCAAGCTTCCATGCACCATTCTCTATGCTTTCATACCATCGATGAAGGATGGCACTTCCCCGTTGTACCCTTTCTTCTGTAGCTTGCTCAGTTGGAAGCTGATCAAAGGTCTGGGAGTTGACATTGGCATTCTCCTGGATTTTTTACATTTAAGTTATTGCTCATCTCTCTTCCCCAGTGCAAGCCTCTTATTTCTGAGATATTCGTGGGATTCAGTTGTAACACATTTAAAAACACTGAGGCATAAATTGACATATAACATCATATTAGTATCAGATGTACAACATAATGACTTGATATTTGTTTATATTGCAAAATGATTACCACATTAAGTCTGTTAACCATCATCACCATACACAGTTATAAAATTTTTTGGATAAGAACTTTTAAGATTTACTCTCAAATATTCATTAACAACAAATATTAACTTTAGTCACCATGCTGTACATTATATCCCCATTACTTATTTTCTCACTGGAAGTTTGTACCTTTTAACATAGGTGAGATGATATCTCATTGTAGTTTTGGTTGCATTTTCCTGATGATTAGTGATATTAAGAACCTTTTCATGTGTACTCTTTGGTCATCTGCATATATTCTTTAGAAAAATGTCTATTCAGATCTTCCACCCATCTTTTAATTAGATTTTTTTTTCTATTGAGTTGTATGAGTTCCTCATATATTTTGAATATTAGCCCCTATCAGGTATATGATTTGCAGACATATTTTTTTTTTCCATTCAGAAGGTTGATTTTTTATTACATTGGTGGTTTTCTTTGCTATGCAAAAGTGAGTTTGATATAGCCCCACTTGTTTACTTTTGTTTTTGTTTTCTTTGCTTTGGGTGTCAAATCTACACAATAATGCCCATACTGGAACAGGAAAATTGTGTCTAGCCATCTGAGGTTCTTTGTCTCGAACACTCAAAGAATGAGGACGCAGACTCCACAGGAAAGGTTAAGCAGAAGTTTATTAGAAAGAAGGAAAGCTCTTTAAGGAGAGGACATCTGAAAGTGGAATGTCTGCGCTCAACTACAAGTCATTGTTTTTATACATTTACTTGTTTTTATACATTTTATTGCATCTAAGGCTTTTGTTCTTATCTTATGGGTTGACATGCCTGGATGATTGAATTAAAGGAGTCTTGAAATAAATCAGAAGAAGGTCTAGGCATTCTTGGCGTCCTTTATCCTAGTCTCCGAGTATGTGGAGCCTTCCTCTAGAAGCCCAAGGTTACATTTACATTACTTAGATATGGGCATCAGAAACCCTAGGTTTACATTTGCGTTAATATGGGCATCATAGTTGCAGAGGCCTCCCTGACTGCGTAAGTTTTGCTAACTGTTCTGTCTCAGTACCAATGTTAAGAGGCTTAACACCTATGTTTAATCAATTTTGAGTTAATTTTTCTATACATTGTATAGCATAAAATAGTTGTCTGATTTTAATTTATTTTTTTGCATGTTGCTGTGCATTATTCCCGACACCGTTTATTAAAGAGCCTGCCCTTTTCCCCATTGTACATTCTTGGCCACTTTGTCATGAAGTAATTGATCATATATGCATGGGTTTATTGCTAGGCTTTTTATTCTGTTCTATTGGTCTATGTGTTTGTGTATGACAATATCACACTCTTTTGATTACTCTAGCTTTATAATAATGGTTTCAAATCAGAAAGTGTGATGCCTTTAGCTTTGTTCTTCTTTTTGAAAATTGCTTTGGCAATCTGGTTTTTTTTTGGCTCCATACAAATTTTATAATTGTTTGTTCTAGTTCTGTGAAAAATGCCATTGTAATTTTGATAGGGATTGCCTTGAGCCTGCAGATTGCTTTGTGTAGTATGGACATTCTAACATTAAGTCTTACTGTCCATGAGCATGGAATATCTTTTCATGTATTTGTGCTATCTTCCATGTCTTCATCAGTGTCTTATAGTTTTAAGGTATGGGTATTTCACCCCCTTGTTTAAATGTATTTCTGGGTATTTTATTATTTTTGATGCAATTGTAAATGAAATTGTTTTCTTAATTTCTCTTTCTGATAGTTCATTGTTAGTATATAGAAACAAACATTTTTATATCTTCCAACTTTACTGAGTTCATTTATTATAACAGTTTTGGGTGGAGTCTTTAGAGTTTATCATGTCATCTGCAAATGGTGACAGCTTTACTTTTCAATATGAATTCTTGTTACCTATCTATCTACCTATCATCTATCTATCTATCTATCTATCTATCTATCTATCTTATCTATCTATCATCTATGTAAATATCTATAATTTATTTTTTCCTAATTGCTCTATCTATGATTTTCATTACTGTGTTGAATGAAATTGATGAGAGTTGGCTTGTATTGTTCCTTATCTTACAGGCAAAGCTGTCAATTTTTCACTGTTAATTGTGATGTTGGCTGTGAGCTTGTTATATACGGCAGCAGTTCCCAATCTTTCTGGCACCAGGAACTGGTTTCCTGGAAGACCATTTTTTCATGGATGGGGTGGGAGTATGGGTTTGGATGATTCAAGTGCATTACATTTATTGTTCACTTTATTTCTATTATTGTTACATTGTAATATATAAGGAATTAATTATACAATCTACCATAATGCAGAATCAGTGGTGCCTTGAGATTGTTTTCCTGCAACTAGACAGTGCCGTCTAAAGGTAATGGGAAACAGTGACACCCAAAGTGTGTTGATTATGTCCAGTCTAAATTTCTGTTTTAAAGGAGTAGCCTTGTATAAGTGAGGGTTCTTCTTGTTCACCCTTGGCTTGGCTCTTGGCTTCCTCTTGAGCCTTTGTGAATGTTTAATCCACCTGACTCATTCTTGATATGACCCCGGTGTTGAGGGTATATCAAGACCTATCATGGTTCCAAGGGGAAGACTCATTTAGCTCCTAGTTTCAGGCTGATTGGAAACCAGACCCTCAGGCAGCAACTGTTACAATATATTACACAAAGTTATACAGTTCTGTCTGGCCGTGTCATTATCAATTGTTGGCCTCCAGGCCATAAGATCTGGAGGTGTCCCTGGGCAACTGTTACTGAAATCAGGATTCCAGAGGAATGAATAGGCTTTGACTTTGTAAGCTTTGTTCTGGGAATTCTCCTTGAGTTTAGCAAGGCCAAGGATATGTGTTAGAATGGTGTCTCTCTCCTTTTGTAGCTTGGGACTGCCTCCTTTGCATTTAAGTATGGTGGAAACCTGCATCCTGTTCCTCAGGATGAAGCTCTAGGCTAGGTAGATAGGCCTTTTTTATTTTCTTAAAAAGACCCAGATTGTGTTTCAGTCTGCTGTTTTTGCAGTGCCTTGAGGGAGGCAGCTTGAAAAGCACTGCCTGGGATTGTTGCAGTCTTAAGGAGCTCAGTTATTCCAGTCTCCTTGGCTACCAGGATCAGGCAATGGCAGGGTGGTGGTGGGGAGGGTGCGGGGAGAGGATCACTCACTTCAGGAAGGCAGGGGGAAAATGTCTGCCTACAAGCACCCTCTGGCTTCAGTTATGCAGGGAGAATAGCTTATCTGCATATGCACCTTGGCTTTAGACAAGGGGGGGGAGGGGGAGGAATGCTGCAACCTGTGCTTGCCAGCCCCAGGCAGGGTCTGAGGGGTGGGGCTTCACGACTGCTCTCATTCCTGTACTTTAGCTTGGGAGCCTGAGAATGCCTCCATTGTTCACACTCACCTATTCCAGCCAGGGGAGCAGTGGAGTGCTGCATCTGCCTGCACTCTTTAATTTCAGCAAGTGGGATATTGCCACAAGTGCTCACCCCACCTGTTTTAGCAGAGCAGTGAGAAGGTGCTGTGTCTTAGCTCATCTGTTTGAGTTAGCAGGGTAGGTATAGAGTGCAATAATAGCATCCACTAGTGTCTCTGTTTCTGGGGAGCATTTCAACAGTCTCCTGCTACCCCAGCAAACCCATTTAAGTTAGCAGATGTATTTCCTTCACAAATGTTCTAGCACTTTCAAACCACCTTCTCCGCCCCCCCCCACCCCCCGGGTCTTGAGGTGAACAAGACCACATGTGAGCCCTTTAAGAGGGGAGTCTCAGTTTCCTATAGGGCAGGGGTGTCCACTCTTTTGGCTTCCCTGTGCCACATCAGAAGAATTGTCTTGAACCACACATAAAATATACTAATACTAGTGATAGCCGACGAGCTAAAGAAAAATTGCAAAAATAAAATTTCAGGATGTTTTTAAAAAGTTTACGAATTTGTGTCGAGCCGCATTCAAAGCTTCCCTGGGCCTCAGGTTAGACAATCTTGCTAGAGTGCTTTTGGTTAATTAGACATCAGCCTTGTTGGTTTTCTAAACCAGATAATGTAGGGGCATATCTCTCTCATGCAGTTTCTGGGGGTTGAGGTGCCAGATGAGGGGCACCATCCCTCCGTCCTCTGTAAGAAGCACCTGTCTGGTGAGCTCTGTCCCCAGTGTGTGTTGCCATGCTTGGCAAGACCTGGTTTCTGCCTCTCCTATCCATCTCAGTGTGGTCCTCTTACCCTTTGTTTTGAGCAGTTCATCTATTTCAGATTATTTCAGAGGGAAATGATCCATATGTAGCTATACATTTGGTGTGCCTGGGGAGGAGGTGAGCTCAGGATCTTCCTACACTGCCATTTTGGACTTGTCCCCTTGAATTAATTCCTAACCAGAAGTGGGATTCATTTTTCTTTCAACTTTCACACCCATTATCTGTGTCTGATTATTATTCTCAGTTATAGATGAGAGTTTCATCACTGACAGAAGTTAAAAGCAAACCAGTTTAACACAACTGATAAGTCATGGAGACATGATTAGAGTCCAGACCTGCTGACTCCCGTGCCCCTGATCATTAAACTGCTTCCTGGACCAGAGAATATGAGTGCTCCTTGGAGTGAAAGGAAAATGTGAATGCATATCAACCTAGTGATGAGTAGACTCTGCTCAGATTTTTCAGTTAAAGTAACTGACATAAGGTAAAAAATACCTGTATAGCAGAATCATTTCTGAAGTGATCAAATGCTTTTATGTAACCCAGTCTAAGAGACATTTTTATATCTTTACATAGAATTGCCTATACCCATTATTCCTCAACAGGAACACAGATGTGAGAATCAAAATGGTCTGGCTTCAAATTAGAGGTGTGAAATATTGGGTAAATTATTTAACTTCTCTGAATCTTAAGTACTTTAATGAAATGCACAGAATAACAATTATATTTCACAGGATTGTCAAGAAGATTAAATAAGATAAATATGCTGTCCTTTTTTTTTGCAGCTATTTATTCCTTGAAAAACGTTAGTGACTCCTCCCCAACAAATGTTTGAATAATTCCAGGATCCTATTTCCTGTAAAAGTGGTATATATTTTCAATACATTACACTGAAGTAAATTCTTTGAGAAATTTAGATAAGTATCTATAACCATTACACAATTAATGTTAGGAACCATTGCATTGTAAAGTACAAGATATTTGTTAGATTGAGTTAACATCATTAGTGTTTTGGTGTCAGTTGGATCAGGAAATTAGCAAACTGGTTAAAATTTTCACTGTTCAAGTAATTCGATATCATTTAGAAACAACATATAATCAAGCAATTTTCAGAAACCTGATTCTGTTAACATAGGGGCATCCCTGATTGCATACCCAGTGAGATATTTCCTCAATGTTAAATTAAAGGGTGTCTCAAAATTCACACAAGATTTGAATTTTGCATCATTTGTGCAGTAAAGTGTTGCCAATGAAAAAAAAGACAGTGTGACAGCTGACAGGTCAGGGTTATTAAAAATGGAGTGCTACACGAAAGAACAATGCATTTTCATTGTTGAGCAATGAAAATTTACAATTTTTAATTATAAACCTGTGTTTTCTATCAAAATTACTTCTTGCGTGAATTTTGGGACATCCTTTACAAAGCATTTTGATAAAATTTGAAGATACTTTCTGTGTATCAGTATGCCAACCAATACATTCTATAATTTGAAAAAACTCATTAGGATTATGTGATAACGAGCTTTAGACATTGGTTATCCTTGTTATTCACTCCACTTGCATTGGGCCATGCAGGTAATTTATTTTCTTCTGACGCAAAATTTTCTCCCAAATGTCTTTTATACATGTCAGTTGTAATGAAGAGATAATGTAGGACTAAGTATATTTAGGTCAACTACTATCCTAAAAAATCAATGTAAACATGTATATGAAGTAGTATTAGGACTATTGAAGTAAGATCTGTTATTTAACTTTTTATAAAGAAGTTTTTAAAAAATGTTTTCTTTGCTGAGGAATGGCGTGGTTTTATATTTTTGTAGGTAGCAGAACAGATTCCTGTTCTTTCTCTGATTTTCCCTTTGGTACCGTACTTTGACTCTGTCCTTGAGAAGAGCTTGCTTTCTTCTCTGTTTGTTGCTTTGTAATTATAGTCTCAAGTTCACAAGTTATAGAGAGAATATATTATTAGAAAATACAAAAAAGGTATACATTGAATAAGGTTTATAGCAAGAATAAAAAATGATGTTTAAATTAGTTTTTGGTCATTAGGACATCTCTACTTTTTGAGATAGCTCTGGCTGTTTCTTTAAAATGAATACCGTTAAACAAAAAATTAAGATAATATTATCTAAAATGTTTTCTTTCAAGATAAATCCAAAGTTGGAATTGCCACTTATGTTTTCTTTAAATACCATGCCCTTCTAAAAATTGAAGAGGCTTCTAATGTACATTTTATCCCTTTAAATATTTAAAATTTATTTTTTTGTTTTTGACAGAGGCAGAGAGAGACAGAGAGAAGGGGGGGTCCAGAGCAGTCTCCATAGTTGTACATCATCAGTTTTTCCACATGGTTTCATTCCATACAGGTGGGCAGGGGCTGAGCAGGGCAGGAACTGGGTTGGGGGCCTCCTGCATGGGAGGCACACCCAACTGGGGGGCAAGAAATGAACTGGGAGCCTCCTGCATAGGAAGCACACCCCAGTTTCAGCATATAGGTCCGCAAGGGCCAGGGCAGGGACTCGATCCTTGATCCCCAGGGTTGCAAAGTGAGTGCTTAACCTGCTGAGCCATCCTGGCTTCCCCCACTTTTAATATTTTTAAATATTGAAAGAAAAAGTTTTGTTTATGTTATGTTAACAAATATTGTCATTTGATAATTGAAATGTAATTGTAAATAATTATTATATTTACATGGGGAATAAATGAGTTCACCATTTTGATCCTAACTATTCTGCCAGCACAATTTTATTTTACCCTTAATTTTAGTTGATTTAATAAATCAAGTCTTGACAGGGGGAAAAAAATGCATATATAAGCATGCTTGGAGATATTGTAGGTTCGATTCCAGACCACCTGTACTAGAGTATCACAATAAAGCGAGTTGTAATCTTTTTGTTGATGAAGGGTCTTGCTTTCAGTTAATGAAAAATGCAATACCTATGAAGTGAAATAAAGCAAAGTACAATAAAATGAGGTACTCCTGTATGCATAGTAAAGGGAATAATATAATAACTCCTCAGGCTTGGAATAAAAATATATAAAGGTTAAAAACATTGCTGATTTTGGTTCCAGATAATGTCAAGGAGCCCTAGAACCTAATTACATAATCTTCTCATAGCAGCTGCCTTGCCTTTTCAACACATACACTACCTCACTGATGAAGGAGTACTGTATTGTTCCCTCAGATACAGATTACTGCTTCTTTTCACCTCAAACATTTTTAATCCTACAAATAAAAAGAATGTTTAGGAAGGCAGATAGTGTACTCAAAATGCCTTTAGCTCATTGACATTCCCAATGGAAGTCTACCGTTGAAATGATTTCTTAGCTAACTCTTGATATGTTCTACAAACCATGAAAACATCGTTAAGAAGTGGTCCGTGCACATCAGTGAAAGGAGAGAAATAGCCAGCTGGAATTACTGTAATGATATGTGACTGCAGGGGTTTGGTGCAGTGGAATTTTGATGTGCATAAAACTAAAATCAGATCTGATGTGTACATTATTATTCCTAAATACCATTTCTTTATGGAAAATGGTATGAGGTCATGATTTTAGGATGGTATGAGTGAACAGAATTGTTCCCCACAGCTATAGGGAATTCTTGCAATGCTTGTGAGAATATGACTGCAGCAGACTTTTAATTAAGCAAATAAGAAATTATCTTCTAACATGACTATTTTCCTATTAAAAATGAGGGTGACCATATGTACATTTATGTGTACTTGCTATGCATGTTTCCAGAAATATATGCATTTGGAAAGACATTACAACCTTAGTTGCTTGTAAAGACAGCAGGACTTAATGGGCCAGAAAGCAGGTGGGCAATCCATGTAAAAATCTCTCTAACCAGTGCAATACCATGCATGGGCAGACTCTTGGCTTTGTTTTTTTCCCCAATATTATCGCACAGTCTCTGTAGGTGCTTTCTATAAAATTATGCCCCACGATCCACATTCTGGGTTGTGTAAGAATATATTACTAATAATAAATCAAGCCACTGCCAATGCCAATGAAGTTGTTTTATAATATTTGATGGGGGAGCAGGGGTAACGTGTTTTATGGAGAAATTATGTTACATTAGAACCTACTATATAGTACTATATACAGTATGTCTTCATAAACCTTATAGTACTCCAAGTATATACTAGTATTATTTTAAAATGCATTATGCATTTGTAGAGTTTTAGATGTAATTCAAGATATCTCCATTCAAATTAAATTTTTCTTGCTTAAGAAAACTATCTTTCCAGAAACAAAATCCCTTTTACATTTCTAAATACCATGAATACATAATTTAAGAGTTTAATTAAAATTGTCCTTACTAGTAATGTATTTCATTATTTTAATTCCATATCTAGGATATGAACATAAAAGCATTATAATTAAGTTCAGGTTTTTAGTAGATAACAATGGCAAATTAAAATATTATGATATAACATTGAGACATAGCGTTAAGTAACAGGTTGAAATCAATGGCATTACTTTATTATTATGCATATTAATTTTGTTGGCCAAGTTCTAGGAAACTCTAATACTCACAATAGTACAAAGTTAAAAAATAATATCATTTTACAAAAAAGTACATTTAAAAATCATAGTAACTGGTATCATGAAGGTATATTGAAGTGGGCAAATGGCAATTTTTGACATAGTTGGAGAATATATCAATAAAGTTTTCTCTGGAGGGAAATTTGACAGTTAAGTAAGATTGCTGACATATTTCTATCTTTAGCTAAATTAAACTCTTAGGAATTATCCTGAGAATAAAATCAAAGATATATAGGAATATTTAATTTTTAAATAATTCTCATGGTGTTTATAACGTAAAACTGGAAATGCTCCAAAATGCCCCAAAACTGAGGCTAGGTAAAATAAATAATTACATATCTATTTTAAAAAAAGATTTATATTGTTTGTAAAAAGACAGATAGACAAAGAGAAAGGGGAGGTCTTGGAGCAGTCTTCATAGTTGTATGTCATCAGTTTTTGACATAGTTTCATTCCACAGATGGGTGGGGGCTGTGCAGGGCGAGAACTGGGCCAGGGGCCTCCCACATGGGAAGTTCACCCCAGTTTAGCATGTGAGTCCACACGGGCTGGGGCCAGGATTTGATCCTTGGTCTCCGGGGCTGCAAAGCAAGCACTTAACCCATGGAGCCATCCTGGCTTCCCCAACATATTAATATAGTAGATATTCTATAATCATCAAACTTGCATTTTATAGAATATTAATTATATGGGGAATTATTTAATATTTTGTATACAATGAAAAAACCCCACAAATTTAATATCACTATGTTACCATTTTAATTTATATGTAAATGGAAAAGATGAAAGTACATAGCTGTTATATTTAAGGGGTAAAATTAAGAATTAAAAATATATGATATCTGAATTTTCAAAATTTTCTACAGTCAATGCATATTGCTTTTATAATAAGATAGATCTTGTTTAAAATTAAACAAGTAGAAGTAATATTATTTGAACTCTATAAGAATTAACTACTTAGTACATAAGTTCAATGATAATATTTTCATGGCTCATATTTTTATAAGCCTCCATTGTGTCTCCGAAACTGGAGCATGCATTAGCTTATCAAAGCCCCATTGTGAATGTCCTGTTAATATCTCCCATTCTCTCCAGGAAGCTATCCTTAACTCCTAACTCTTAATTGGTTGTCTCTTTGATTTCTCATATAGCTCTCTAATATTCGGTTCTGTTAACAGGTCAATTTAACTCCTCACTGCTTTGTAGATTCAGTATAATTCCAATGTAGGATATTTCATAACTTTTCGACAAATTGATGCTAAAATTTATGTGAGGAGGCAAATGATTTAGATTACTCATTAAGTTTTCTAAAAGAGTAACTAAGAGGCCTCTGCTCAGGGATGGCCTCTGTGGACTGTGTGCGGGTGGGCTGGATATGCATTCTCTCCTTAAAGCTGCTCAATGCTTGGTAGAGTCTGGTGCCTCGGCCATCAGCCAGCTGCAGAGATGCAGCCACTACCACTGCCACCACCACGCCACCCTCCTGTGCCGCAGCAGCTGCCAATGCCTATGCTGCTGCCTCCTCAGGATCAGTTGTATGATTACTCGTTGAAGATTTTGGCCTAAACCCATGCCTCATTTCTGTGGTGTTCTTGGTCACAATTCTGTGGAGTTTCTAAAGGGCAGTGGAGATTACTGCCAGGCCCATCCATACCATGACCTCAATGCAACCAAATGAACTGTAGAAATTCATAACTACTCCCCCAAAAAACCCCCCTAAAAGTGGTTACCCTGGATATAGAAGTGTTGACTTGAAATCTGCAGAGCATTTTACAAGAATTCTGACCAGGATGGGTGAATAAACCTCAGTGCACTTCCTTCCTTTTGCCCCAGTGTTACTGGATTGAAGAATTGCTGCTGTTTATTAAAAGTTTTATTTCATTTTCTATTACTTCCAACTTCTTACTCAAAGCACTGAGAATTTTAAGGGGACTGTATTGAAGTAGACTCAGTTTGTTTTCATTGTTTCTATATTAAGTTTTAAAATTCTTTCATAACCTTATTTATTTATTTTTAAAATTAACATGGCTTCAATGAACCACCAGCTCTTACAATTAGAAGTCACAAGAAAATGAGATTTCTTATTCCTTGGAATCCGACCAGTGTGACCTTATATAAATTTTAGAGGAACTCAAGAAGTATGGTAGGGGAAGCAACTTATGATACTATTCTTATAGAGACAGAAGGCATCTATGTTCTTGATTGGTCTTTTGATGGTGAACCACCAACCAACCATATTGTGGATGACTGGTTAAGTCTTAGAAAAATGAAGCTATGCAAAGAATCTGTTTGTTATATTGCTATTCACTGTGTTGCAGGCCTTGGGAGAGCTCCAGTGCTTATTGCTCGAGTGCTAATTGAAGGTGGAATGAAATATGAAGAGACACGACAGTTCATAAGACAAAAGTAGCACTGGAACTTTTAACGGCAAGCAAATTTTGTACTTGGGGAAGTATGGTCCTAAAATGTGGCTGCGCTTCACAGACTTCAAAGGTCATAGAAACAATTGCATTCAATACAGCTGGGGTGTCCAGTGCATAGCTTTGGAGGTGGAACTTGAGACGGGACCTAATTTGTTATACATGTTAGGCAACACGTTGACTTGGTGAATAAGTCTAATGAACCTTCGTAAACCTACTGAAAAAGCAGTTTTACTAGGCTACAAGCTTGACAGAATTGCAACCTCTATGTTTGTGTTAATGCTCAACCTGTTTTGACAGTAAAAATCCTTGCTGTTCAGCATTTAAAATGTGCTTATCATTTGAACCAGTTGACTTTTCTTCAAATCATGCAGTATTATGTCTTAAATCTATTCCCATGCCAAAATCTTAGTAGTATCTAAGAAATTTAGAAATATTAGGCGTCAAAATATGCAGCATGATTTTTCTATATTTTTGGTGTCATATAGAACTAAAATCCTAGGAACTGTGACCTAAGGACCTTATGTAGTTTATCCCTTCAGTCATTTTAAGCATAGGAAGTAGAACCTATATCGTTATTTGCCTGCTCACTTTATGTTTCCATCTCCCAAATCCATACACATGTACATCAGGTTTGCTCATCTTTTTAATTGTGGATGTTTACACCAAGTCTTATAGCAATTATTTAATGTCTTTCTGTAAATCTCATTTTGTGTTATGGAAAGCCTCCATTTTGAAAATCTGCATTGTATTGAAGCACATGTCCTCAATGTGGCCATACAAAAAATCCTTACAGTTAATTTTAATGTTTGCACTTGGGGTGCAACTTACAGTGAGAGCCTCAAAAAATATGGGAGGAGGCTATTAAGTATTGTTAGTAAAATGTTGCCTTCGTCTTGTGAAAAACATGTAGAATATTCTCTTTAGTAAATATTTTTTTAAAAGGTAGAAATGTTTTGTTATTGTAGCTGAAATAATTCTTAATCATAAAAATTCTGAAATTTGGGGAAGCCGGGATGGCTCAGGGGGCTAAGCGCTGTTCCATAGCCCCAGGGACCAAGGATTGAATCCTGACCCCAGCCTGTGCAAATAGATAGAGGTATGCATATGAACACAGGTCTGCCTTACTACCAGTCCTGTGACTGTAACATGCTTGGCTAAGAATGATTGTTCTAAATCTATATCCATGCTAGGAAATATATATATTTTTTACTTTTTATTATTATTATTAGTTTTTTACATTTGATGTCCCCTCCCTATGCCCCCCAGCCCTCCCCCCACCTCTCCACCCCTACTCCTCACCCCTACTTCCTCACCCCCACCCCCTCACCCCCACCCCCTCACCCCCACCCCTAGGCAACCACTAAACCACTATGTCTATGGGTTTTTGTTTTTTTCTTACTTTCAGTTTTATATTCCACCTATGAGTGAAGTCGTATGTTTCTTTCTTCTTTCAGTCTGACTTATTTTGCTTAATAATGGAGGTTTTCAAGGTTTGTCCATGTTGTCACAGATTGCTGTATTTCGTCTTTTCTTATTGCTGAGTAGTATTCCATTGTGTAAATGTACCACAGCTTCTTTATCTATCAAAGGACACTTCGGTTGTTTTCATGAGTTGGCCACTGTAAACACTGCTGTGATGAACATTCAGGTACAGATATCTTTTGCAAATTAAGGTTTTCAGGTTTTTTGGGTGGATATACAGAAGAGGGATTGGTTGCTGGGTCATATAGCACTTCCATTCCTAATTGTTTGAGGAATCTCCACACTGCCTTCATAGTGGTTGTACCAGTTTACATTCCCACCAGCAGTGTATGAGGGTCTCTTTTTCTCCACAGCCTCTCCAGCACTTGTTATCCCTTTTCCTGTTGATTATAGCCATTCTAACAGGTGTGAGGTGGTATCTTGTGGTTTTAATTTGCATTTTCCTAATTGCTAGTGACGTTGAGCATTTTTTAATGTATCTGTAGGCTGTTCGTATGTCTTTGGGGAAGAAATGTCTGTTTAGGTCTTCTGCCCATTTTTTAATTGGGTCGTTTTTGTTGTTGTTGTTGTTGAGTTGTATGAGTTCTTTATATGTTTTAGATATTAGCTCTGATCAGAGGCATTGTTTTGCAAATATATTCTCCCATTCGGTTCATTTGCTTTTTACTTTGTTGATGGTATCCTTTGCTGTATAGAAGCTTTTTAGTTTGATATAATTCCATTCATTTATTTTTGCTTTTGCTTCTCTTGCCTTTGGGGTCAAGGTCATAAAATGCTCTCTGAACCCAAGGTCTATAAGATTAGTACCGATGCTTTCTTCTATGAACTTTATTGTTTTGGGTCTTATGTGGAGGTCTTAAATCCACTTTGAGTTAATTTTGATATATGGTGAGATATCACAGTCCAAATTTATTATTTTGCCTGTGGTTTTCCAATTTTCCCAGCACCATTTACTGAAGAGGCTTTCTTTTTTCCATTGTATATATATTTGTCCTTTGTCAAAAATTATCTGTCCTTATGTTTGTGGGTTTATTTCTGGGTTTTCGGTTCTGTTTCTTTGGTCTGTATGCCTATTTTTCTGCCAATACCAAGCTGTTTTGATTATTGACGCTTTGTAGTATAGACTGAAGTTGGGGAGTGCGATGTCTCCAGCCTTATTCTTATTTTTGGAGGATTGCTTTGGCAATTTTGGGTCTTTTGTGGTTCCATATGAATGTGATAATTTTTTAATCTATTTCTCAAAAGAACATGCTTCATCATGTTCATTTTGTGCCCATCATTAGCAGACTTAATCATATAGCAGGATTCTGAGCCAATCCTGAATCAGATTTACAACCTCATACCTATCATCCTTGGGCTTTTTGGAGGATGGTATGAAATTACCAAACCACCTCATCATTATTTCCTCATTGGAAACTCAAATTGAAATTTTTATTGAGTATACCATTAATTATTCTTTACCTAAATGCTAGAAATTTTCCTAGCCTTACTCTATAAGAAACAACGAGTGTAGACCATACTCTAAAATGCCCTTTTGGAGATACCTTAGAAAACAACAATAATAAAACATGCTTCAGAAAGGCAAAAATTCTTCCACTGGAGCAGAAGCAAAGTAAAATTCTAACCAGTGTTCTCCTTATAATAATTTGAAACAGAGTTGAGCTTGCCTGTATTTTACCTAAGGTTTATTAAAAGATGCTGTTTAATACTGACACTCACTTTCTTTTGCTTCTTAGCCCAAATTATTTATAGTGGTACAGAAGTTTGCTGGACAGGAGAAATAATTAATTTTATGTAGAACCTGAATTTTGGCATTATGTTTTACCATAGACAAAGGTAGTTTTATGCTGTTGAATAATTGGAACTGTATTAATATTGCTTTAGTTATTGCTAATGTTTTAGAGTTCAGCTCAGATATGAGATGGGTGTGAAAATGTGCTTCCTGGCATTAAAAATTATGTAAATATTTTCCTCACAAAAATCTCTATTCTTTTTATATCTAGAAGGGCAAAGTTAAAATAACCTTCCAGGCATAAATTTAGAAATAATCTCATTTTCTGTAACCTGCTAGGATCTTCCCTTTAGCCTATCTTAAATATGTCTGTCAAAATAAACTTCCTGTGACCACAGCCTAAAGTATTTACAGATGATATAATTTGGTCATCTCCTTTTACTTTCTTTTAAGAAAATCTATCATAAAATACCAAGGGAAATTGTTGGTTATTTTCTGTGGTTACCAGCTTTCTGCTAACAACTTATTTCTTAAACACTAACAAAGCAAATCTATCATTGCAGCAGTCTTAGCCTTGGGGCTATTTTATAGTTTCTTCGTGTTGTGTGATCTGAAATGTGTACCAGCTACTTGGTGAAATGCAGAGATATGTAAGGAGTTATTCCTCCATCTAGCCACTGCATACTCCAATGAGCCCATTATGTAATCTATATGAAAATGTGATTAATGAAATTCTGCAACGAAGAGTGAGAACAAGGAGAGATCTTGGGTATGGGTAAGGGAGAACCCACAAACCATGTACATGAATCCAGGAATCAAGGTAAGTGGGATGTTGTAGCAAATGTAAATAAATGTGACAAGGAATTAGTAACAGAGTCAGAGGTTGTGTGGCCAGGTTAGTGAATAATGTGTATTCCGTTACCCAATGGCAGAGAAACACAGGAGACTGAAGTCAGAATAGTCAATGCCAGAAAACAGAGATCTTTATACATCTATATCCAGAGTCTAGAAAAAATTCTCAGTGTTCAGAATATTGTGTGAAACCATAGTGAAAGGAAAATCCAGGGACAAAAATTATACAAAATGCTACTAAAAGGAAGAGAAAGTTGATAGGTATCTTTTGTTAGAGCAAACCAGAGAACAACTTTACCTTCTAAACAGATGTAGAGAGGCAGTGTAATTTGTCTAGAGTTCAGAATGTGACCTAATATTAAGACCCTGGACATTTGCTTTGGAGTGTTTTCCAGCCCGGCCCTGATTCTGCACTTGCATGCTGAGCATGACAAGAGCTCATCCAAGAGTAGTAGCCGCACAGCCAAGTTTACAAAGATACATTTACCTCAAGGATTAGAAAAAATATATATACTCAGGCGAGAATGGAAACTCAGGGTTATAATGCCTCATAGGTTTAAAAAATTCATTTCTGATTCACATACTTGGCTTTTCCAAAAGTGTTAGAGAAAAAGAATTCTAGTCTCTGCCTGAAAGAATTTTGCTTACATAATTTTGAAAGACTTTTTTGACATGTTACCCCATATGGAGTCCATTTTATTGTCTCATAGACTTAGCTCATGTTGGTTTTCTTCACATATAATCAACACTTTCTTCTGTTTAACCTTAATGAAGACCTTTCAACAGATTTTTACTGTGTCCTGTTGCTTTTCAAACCTAGGATTTCAGAAGTAAAAGAACTTTCTGGAAGTCCAGGTACAGCAATATTTAACAAATAGTACCTTTGCCCGTGACTCAAATAGAGGGAGACAATATGAAAAATGTGTCAAAATAATTTCATTGTGACTGTATTTTTTTTTAACATCACTAAATAGAATTGACTGAACTTCAAGAAAGTCAAAGTGATACAGGTTTGTTTATTGATTGTTATTATATATATATATATTTTTAAAGGTTTATTTTATTGTTTTTGACAGAGACAGAGATGGAAACAGAGACAGAGAGAGACAGAGAGAAGGTTGAGGACCCAGAGCAGTCTCCATAGTTGGACGTCACCGGTTTTCGACATGGTTTTGTTCCACACAGGTGGGTGGAGACTGTGCAGGGTGGGAACTGAGCTGGGGTGTCTCCCGCATGGGAGGCATGCTCCTTTGAGCCAGGGAGTGAACTGGGGGCTTCACACATGGAAAGCTTACTCTGGCGAGGACTGAACTGGGGGACTCCCACATGGGAAGCACACCCCAGTTCAGCATACGTGTCCGCACAGGCTGGGGCCCAGATTCAATTCCTGGTTCTCAGGGCTGCAAGTGAGTGCTCAACCTGCGGAGCCATCCTGGCTTTCCCTGTTATTATATATGTTTATAATAAAACAAAGTAAATGTCATGAACACTGACAAATATTTAGATTTGGAACATTCCTCCTCTTGTTAGATTATAGGGCACTGGGTCATCACTTATGATTTCCAGTGCCTTATTATCACTTCTAGATAACTCCTACAAAACATATCAGGTTCCAACCATGAGTAAATGAAATAGAGATTTCAGACGATGCTATGGTTAGTTGCATACAATGTCACCTAAAGATAAATGCTGTAGAGAAATTAGTCACAATGAGAAGGAACCCCAAGCAAGAATGCATTGGATATCTATATAACTCTATATCAGGGATTCCCAACCCTGCCATGGCGCCCGCGGCCCAATTTGTGTGCGCCCGCCATTATTTGACTGCATCAGAAGTTTTTCATAAACACTAAGTAAAACTATAATTTATTTTTACACATTTGTTAGAATTTTAAAATATTGTTTGAGTATCTACACAGGTTTATTATATTTGTTGGTATGTCTGCGATATTGTATGTATAAGTTCTTCCCTAGCTTTCGCCTTTGTACATGTCGCGTCTTGTTTAGCCGCTGCGCTCTTTAAACTCTCCTCCACCAACCGGGAGACGCCAAGTTGCCATTTTGATTGCGGTTGCTGGACTGATCGGGTCGTGACGGTTAGCTAGGATCACAGTGTTTTGATATATTCGCTTTTAAATAAACTAAAAGCAAGGTAGGTAATCTATTATTATGGTGGCAATTTGATATGATATTGTAGTTCTATAACTATTATTATTTTTATTTTCTTAGTCCTAAAATGAGTGGACCAAATAAGAGAAAACGAACCTATAATTTTAACACAGACTGGGAGGAATCATATTGTTTCATTAATTTAAAAGGTAAATGAGTTTGCCTGTTGTGTGGCAGCAGTATTGCAGTGCCGAAAAAACATAATGTTGAACGTCACTTTCAGACAAGTCATACCACTTTTGATATGAATTATCCACTTAAATCTGAAGTAAGAAAGAAAAAAATCAACTAAAATGAAGATTAACTACTCAACAGACTGTTTTCACTAGACATGTGGAAAAATCTAAAAAGGCAACCATTGCTTCTTTCAAAATTTCTCACATGCTCGCAAAGAAGAAAAAACCTTTCCAGGATGGTGAATTGTTCAAAGAGGCATTTCTGACTGCTGCCGATTGTTTGAGGAATATTCTAACAGGCGTGAGATTATGTCGGCGATACAAGACCTATAGTTGTCAAATAACACAGTCACAAGAAGAATACACGCAATTTCAAAAGACTTGCAAACTCAGTTAAAGACTGACTTGGAAATATGTGACTGCTTCTCTCTGCAATTTGACGAGTCAACAGATATATCAGACACCGCACAGTTGGCAGTTATGGTGAGAATGGTATTTAGTAACTTCACAGTAAAAGAGGAGCTGTTGCA
>PVKE010017544.1:0-18940 GCA_004027555.1 Craseonycteris thonglongyai
GGGGGGAGTGGGCACCAGATATATGGTGTTGGAGGGGGACCTGATTCTGGGAGCTGGGCACATAATGCGATGCATGGGTGATGTGATGTGGAGTTGTACATCGGGAAACTATCTAATTGTTACCAGCCAATGTCACCCTATTAAATTTAACAATAAAATATATGTATATAAAAAAAGATTTATTTTATTGTTTTGACAGAGAGAGAGAGACAGAGAGAGCGACAGAGAGAAGAGGGGGAGGGCAGAGCAGTCTCCACAGTTATATGTCATAAGTTTTCAACATAGTTTCATTGTATACAGGTGGGCCGAGGGTGGGGGGCACAAAGGTCAGGAACTGGGGCCTCCTGCATGGGAGGCACACCCTGATGAGAACTGAACTGAGGGCCTCTCACATGAGAAACCTGCCCTGGCAGGAAATGATCTGGAGGTCTCCCATATGGGAAGCATCCCCTAGTTCAGCATATGGGTTCACATGGGCCAGTGCTGGGCTCAACCTGCTGAGCCATCCCAGCATTCCCAGACCACAGTTTTAAATAACAGTCTGTGAAGGCAAATGATGAAAAAGAAAGGAAAATCTGGATTGTATGAAACAGCTTGGAAGTGAATTACTGCCTAAGCTTGGGAAGTTGATTTGTGCCATCTGATAGGGCATAATATTGACCCCAATGGATAAAAATTACTAGAGCTTCCAAAGAGAAGAGCAAGACCTAGGCGTTTCTACTATTGTTGCAGGCAGCCTCCTAGGCTAAGTTTTCACTGAAAGAAGGGTAAAAATTTTTATTGAACAGCTACTTCTTTTCAGGTACAGTTTTTCTTAGTCTTCTGTCAATTACATTTCCCATTTCCTGCTAAAGTGTATTTTATAATTCTTACAGGTTTTGCCAATTATTAACCTGTTGTCTCTCAGCTTCAAACACACCTTCTACCATCAATTCTGTGTCTGGGCCTGGGACTCTTAAAACATATTTCTGTCTGTTGAAGGCTAAAAATTAGATTCTGCAATGGAAAGTGCTAGAGAGAGACTGCAAGGCTGGAGGAGGATGTGTTTTTCTAAGTATAACTCAAGCAATGCTTCTTTACCCCAACCATGATAGCGCTTTCCTGTAGCTGCGGCTTCACATTGACAGAGTCAGGCTCATAAAGCACTCCTCAGAGGTACACCAGCACTCACCAAACGATGCCTTCTCCCATCAGCCTGAGTTGCTCCCCATAGGCCTGCTTCTCTAAGACTGGATAAATCCAACCTCTTTCCTTAGTTCCCCCAGTCCTGTAGGTGGTGACTGTTTTTTATAGTTGCTACTCTATAATACCTTAGAATTTTCCTTTCACTCTTTCAGTTCTTCAATAAATATTTCACAATTCTTTATACTGAATCTCCTGTTAAAATAATTGAAGTAATTTCTGTCTGCAGACTGAACCTAAAACAAATAGATTAACTAATCAATTAAGTTTTATTTCCCACAACTAACTTGTAACTTATAAACTATAGTTTATATGGCCAAATCTTTTATTCTTTCAGCCCTGATAATAATTTCATTAGATACCTGCAGAAACAGAGTACTATTATTTCTTCCCAATTAGTTACAACTCACTTGAATTAAAGAAGACTTTTATGGTTTTAGGTGATAGAAATTCAAACACAATTAGATTAGGACAAAGGGATAATTCCTGGACTCATACCCACATGTGGTGTAAGGAAGGGGATTCAGCTGCGTGGATAGGCGGGCCCTAGATGCATGCCTGGAGTGAGAAAGTTTCTCTTTTACAATATACACCCATGCCTACAACTTTTTTTCCTATTTCATTTTCTTAGATTGTAGAAAACCCGCCTGCTGGATTATATGTTCCAATTTCACCACCAGATAGAGTTAAGACTTGCTTTTTCTCTCTCTGGTTCCAAGCTCAAAAGTCCCAAGAAAGGACCTTACTAGTATAAAATGGATCAGGAATTCATACTGGTGTAGCAAACTTGGAGGGTCACATTCCAGCTTCCCTGGAATAATACATGCCTTCCCTGGAACAATAAACAGTGATCAAGGGAGAAGATTTATAAGCAAAGAGAAGTTCGCACTTAAATCTCCAAGTTAAAGTGGAAGAAAGATGTTCCAGCAGAAATGCCCAGTTAAGTGAAACAATAAATGTCCACTGTCCTGCACTTACAACAAAGTGTATACTCATAGTTATACTCTGTGTGTCAGTACAAAACAGTTTCCACTCCTATCCTTTGTAGAAATAAACAATCGATCATTATTAATAAAAGTTATTGGCTGTTTTGGAAATTGGGTCATCCTACAAATACTAGATCTTAAAATGTTTCTTTTAAAAATAATATCGCTATAAAGTCTTTTATAAAAGTTTTAAATGTTAAATTTATAGTCATAAACATAAACTTTAAAGATCTTTCACTTAGTATTTTTGGGGCAGACAATGGTATTAATTAGGAAGGGAATAATTTATTTTAAAATGAGTGTTTGGAAAAAGATCCAGCCATAAATGCCTCCATTTTTTATATTACATGGCTGGATACTTTCTGGACAGTCCTTACAAATCAACAAATATTGAGCACAGTGTCCTAGCTACTAGCTTAGGTGTTTTACCAACATTGTATTTAACTCCCACGATGACCTGTGAAGTGATCATTCCTTTTTTTCAGAAGAGGAAATTAAGATGGTAAGATTAAGTAGCGTACCCAAATTTATGAAATTATTAAGTGGTAGATTCAGGATTATAACATAGATCTAAATGAATTATAACCCCATTTTCTTTTCTTTTCTTTTCTTTTTTTTTAAATTTATTTTTATTGTGTTGACACAGAGAAATAGAGATGGAGAGACAGAGAGAAGGGGGAGGTCCCAAGAAGAGTCTCCATAGTTGTATGTCATCAGTCTTTGACATGGTTTCATTGCACACAGGTGGGTGGGGGCCATGCAGGGCAGGAACTGGGCTGGGGGCCTCCAACAAGGGAGGCTCACCTTGGCAAGAACCGAACTGGGGGCTACACCCCAGTTCAGCATATGAGTCTTCATGAGCCGAGGCTGGGAGTCAGTCCTTGGACCCTGGGGCTGCAAAGCGAGCACTTAAACATCCCAGCATCACCCAACCCCCTTTTCTTTTCACTTCATTATCAGTTTCCTAGCTAAGCTTGGTGGAGTGCTGTTTGGTAGAGCCACTCTGAGTCATCTGTTGCCCCAAATGGCAGGCCTTGTGCTTCTGACCCCACCTATCTCCTTCCTCTGCATCAGACCACAGCTTTGTCTCTATGCTGTGATTATTAAGGGCTTCTCAAAGCTCTCTTTAAAATAAATTAGACCATCGCAACAATATTAGCAGCGTCCTTGCTCTCTACTCACTAGATGCGAGCAATGCTCCCTTCCCTAGTTGCAATAATCAAAAATATCTCTAGACATTTTAAAATGTTCCTTTGATGGCAAAATCACCCCCATTGAGAACTATTGCTGTAAACCCACTGGTCCTTCACCAAACACAAATGCTATTAATGGGTTCTAAAGGTGATTTAAAAAAAACTGGGTTTAAAAAAAAATCAAGGCCTTAGAACACATTGCTTTACATAAACATTTGAACACTTGAGTACAAGTTGATGCAAATCCACGTTTATTTTTTATTGCAACTTTTATCTGGGTCATTACATTGTCAAAGCCTTAAAATACCATGGGCAATCACTGAGTAATTATCTCAAGTCTTAGTTGAGACATTTGCTTCTAGTTTGTGGCATTTGAGGTAGTCCTTCATTAATACCCATGCTTGTTCAGAGAATCAGAACCTCTTGGCAGTGGAAGGAACCTAGAATGATCATTTGTGGAACCACTCTGACTGCAAATCAAAATCTGAACCATTCAAGATTCATAGATCAGTGTTGAAAAGCAGAAAATTATAGTTAAATGGTTCTATCATCTAATTATTGCCAGAATGAAAAGTTACAGCCAATCTCTCCTAAAATGTGTTTCTTAAAGTTTAAAATATCATTAACAATCCCATTCAGCAAGCTAACTCATTTATTTACCTTGGTATAATTCTCAAGAGCAGACAAGAATTAGCCCCTGGTCAAAGCTAGGCATCTTAAAGTTTTTATTTATTTATTTTATTAATTTTTTGACACAAAGAGAGAGAGCTACAGAGACAGAGACAGAGAGAGAGAACTGAACTAGGGGAACTCCCCAGTTCAGCACATGGGTCCGCACGGACTGGGGCCAGGATTCTATCCTTGGTCCCTGGCGCTGCAAAGTGAGCGCTTCACCCACTGAGCCATCCCGGCTTCCCAACTAAGCATCTTATAAGTGTCTTATTAAGACCGCTTTGTGGCTAAGATAAGCAATCTTTTTATTTCCCTTTAAGCTTTGTAAGACAGATTTTTTTAAAGATTTGTTTTATTATTTTTGACAGAGACAGAGAAAGACAAAGAGAGACAGAGAGAATGGGGAGGGTCCAGAGCTGTCTCTGCAGTTGTACATCATCTGTTTTCAACACAGTTTCATTTCACACAGGTGGGCACAGGCTGCACAGGGAGGGAACCGGGCTGGGGGCCTACCACATGGGAGGCTCACCCTGGTGAGAATTGAACTGGGGGCCATACCCCAGTTCATCACATGGGTCCCCACAGGCTGGGCTGGGCTGGGATTTGATCCTGGGCCCCTGGAGTTGCAAAGTGAGAGCTTAACCTGCTGAGCCATCCTGGCTTCCCCAACAAATTTTTTTTGATCATACAAAATAGAGATTTGCGACACCAGTGGCTAAGTTTTGTAAGTTTTAGGGAGGATTCAAAAAGTATAAGAGTAATTTTTATCTTGCCAATAAGTTATTTTTAATATCTCTTCTCAGTTAAGGTAGGGCAACCTTTTATTTGGTTATGTTTCTTTGGTAAATGACTACGTTTTTCATCAGGTAATGTCATTTCCACCCATAACTGGGCTTCTGGACTGGGTACTATGGCATATGTTTCTGTCCTTCGTTGGGACCACAATACCTGCATTCCGAGTATGTAATAAAACCAACATATATGAAGGATTATCTAAGAATAAATTAACCATACCCCTATAGATTTTTTTAAACTTATGAGTCTTTAAATTAAGTTTTGCCAAGTGTCTCTTCCTAACATATTTTTGTCACCCTAAATATTACTAAATTATTTTTTATTAAAAAATTTTTTTTTCTTATTATTTTTTTACATTTGATGCCCCCTCCCCATGCTCCACCAGCCCTCCCTAACACTTCCCCACCCTCCACCCCAGGTAACCACCAAACCTCTTACTGTGAGCTTGAGTTTTTGTTTCTTTGTTACTTTCAGTTTTATGTTCTACCTATGAGTGAGGTCATATGTTTCTTGCTTCTTTCAGTCTAACTTATTTTGCTTAATAAGATGTTTTCAAGGTCCATCCATGTTGTCACAAATGGCTGTATTTCATCTTTTTTTTTATTACTGAGTAGTATTCCATTCTGTAAATGTACCACAACTTTTTTATCCGGTCATCTATTGAAGGACACCTATAGATTTTTAAATTGTGAGTTCCACATGTTTTAAAAGGATTATGAACACAAATAAAAAAATGTATGCAAAAAAAAATGTGTGTTGAATTTGAAGAGATTAAGAAACTGGAGAGTTTCTCAGATATCTTAGTACAAAATATGTTCCTTGTAGATCAAGTCAGAGGAAACCAGAATTATATAGTCTGGACCAGTGTCCCCTATGGAATTACTTTGAATGATTGATTGCCCTTTGCTAATATGCTGTCAATCCTTAAGGTATACTTCATGATACTAGTAGTTATTTCTCCTATGGAGATGTTTATTGGGAGTATTTTCTGTCACATTATACAATTCACTTTTTATGAGTGAACCTTTTGGAAAAATCCTCTTCTGGTGTGAGTGTGAAGGATAGTTATGTATCCACTAACCACATGTTTGGTGTTTATTTTATGTACAGAACAATTTTTGTAACAGATCACTTTTCTCTCCTCATCTTGGGTGTTGCAAAGCTTTAAGCTAAACTTGTGGCCCACCCATTAGCAATTCAACAGGGTTTTGTAAATGCATGTTTATATCAGTCTCATTTCTGACCCCATTTTTAGTCCCAGGGCCGTTTTCTTTCTTTTCTTTTTTTTTCCACAAAATTTTAATATTTATATTATGCTGTATTTTTTGACTGTTCACAAACTCTTGTAATAGTAATAAACAACAAAACAAAAAAGAGCACAGAAAAAAGATTAATAATATTCTATGGTTGGAAAAGAAACGTGTTAAAATGGACTTTGAAATATGGCTAGGAGTTCATCTCATAGAGAAGAGAGAAGGAAAGGCATTGCAGCAATGAGAACTGCAACAGCAATGACATTAGAGGTACTTAAGGATTTAAAGAACAGAGTATAGCCCTATTTGCATGGTTAGAGAATGGAGAAAGCAGAAGCAGCATGGAGACTTGAAAGCTAAGTTAGATTCAATTTGTAAAATGGAAAATGATTATGTAATTCAGTCACAAAGTGGTGTGATCAGAATATGCCTTAGAAAGAAATTTTGGTGTCCCTGAAGAGTAAGGAATGGCACTAAAGGAGAATGAACATGTGAAGACTTGTGTCAGCCTCAGCTTGCTCTAACCTCAGCTTAGCTTTGGTGGTTAGGTTTTATACCAGCTCAGAGGCTGGTTTAATAAAAACTAGACAAGTTGATATACTATGTGTCTCCTTGCCTCCAGAGAGTGAGGTCTGAAAATATCCTGCTGCCTTTCTCTGGAGTCCTATGCCCATGGGGGCCTGAATTTATAGTCTCTATGTCTACCTGTATCCCATGTGACACAACTGTCCCTGACACTTCTTCTCAGAGTCTAGATGTCCATTTACTCTTTTCTTTCTGTTATTTAGTACCCATTTCATTGCTCCAGCCTATAAGCTAATAACAATAACTCTTCATTTACTGCAGTCAATTTATTTTCATAAGAGAGATAGTGAAGCCAGTATCCTCTTTACCTTCTCTTTCCTGGCTTGCAAAATTACCGCACACTGAGAATGGCTATCACCTGAAAATCTGAATATCATACCAATTTTTCATACATTACTGTTTACTGATTACTGGTCTGGTAAGTGCTGGACCTAAATTAGATATGTTTCTTTGGGCATGGTTTTGAGCTGTTGAGCTGATGGATTAGGGACAGGAATATTATCCTGGTCAGTTCTTTACATCCCTTACCTTTCTTGGTGCTGCAATTATGTTCTATTTACTTCTCTTGAAAGAAAAACATAGTAAGCTTGAGGCTAGCCTGTTTACAGATAAGAAGAAATATAATGACAACATATAAGCTAGAACTTTGAAAATAGAACGAGTAAAATTGAGAGATCCTTCTAGAGCCAATTATTAGGAATTTATGGTTGGATAGTAGATCAAGAATCAAAGAAAGTTCTTTGTTTTGGAGCTTGGCTAATTGGGTATCGATGTGAACATTGATTATCTCAGCTTCAGCTCTCTCTCCCTTCTCTGTCTGTGATGACCAAGCTTCTTGGTCATGCATGCTGAAGCATCCCTTGTATTATTTTCTATTTAATCTTCACTAACTTCAATCTGTATCTCCCTCTAGTCTGTATTCTTACTCCACTTCTTCATTTAAACTGCTCTGCCAAAGATAGTTACAGACCTTCAGAATGTCAAATCCTATCTTAGACCATTTCTTAATAGCACTGAATAACACTGATCCAGGATTTTTTTTTTTTTAATATTCCCTTCTCTTGGTTTCTTTTGACACAATCACTTCTGTTTTCTTTCTTTATCTGTAATACACCCTTCTTATTCATCAGTGATTCAGCAATATTTATTTATTTTATACTCTGCATTAGGCACAGTTTCAAGGGCTAGAATATGATGAGAAACAACACTAATAAAAAGTACAACCTCATAGAGCTTGCATTGTAGAGTGGAAAGAGAAACAATAAAATAAACACATAAAATATGTAGTGTATTAGGTAATAATAAATTTTAATAAGAAAAGTAAAACTATGAAAAAGTATGAAGGGGTTCAATTTGGTGATAGGGAAGACCTCACTGAAGTGACATTTGAGCAAAAAAGATGAAGTAGGATGTCACATGGGTAATGGTGAAAGATCCGTTTAGGCAGAGGGAATGGCCAAAGCAAATGACCAGTGTCAGAAGAATCTCTAGTTTCTTTGAGGACCTGCAAGGAGAAGACTGAGAAGGCATTATCAGGGGATATGATCTGGATAGTGAGTAAAAAAAAAATGTTTAGTGGCTTGGTAGGCTTTATTAGGACTTTGGCTTTATAGTATAAATGAGATAGAAATCTGGATAATTTTAATCATATAAATGAGAAGACCCAGCTTGTTTCAAAGACTCATACAGGCTTCTGAATTGAGAGAGTACTTGGCGGGGGTGGGTGGGGGGGCGGGCAAAGATAGAATCATAAAGGTGCTACAGTTGTTGGACCAGGGTGGTTATGCTAGATGTGGTAAAAAATTAAAATCTGGATTTTGAAAATATCTGGAGGTACTGATGTTAATTTTTTTTTGATGGGTTGAATGTGGATATTAAAAAAAGAGAAAGAAAGAGAGAGAGACAGATAAGTTAAGAATGATTCCAAGATTTGTGACCTGAACAAAACCAGAGTAGAGTTGCATTAATTGAAATGGGAAAGATGATTAGAGTTTGGGAAGGATGATCAGAGTTTTGGTTGTAGAGATCATATACTTATACAATGAAATATGTGAGTTTGGAGAGAACTTCAAACTAAAGAGATACATTAAGAGAAGCTAATATATAGATGAATTTGAAACCAATGATATTAGAAGATATCATCAAGTAAGGTAGCTTGTTTGATGAGAGGAACAACACAGGAGACTGAGAACACCTGAAAATGAGGCAGGAAGAAAATGAGGAGATGTGGTCTATTGAAAGCCAAATGAGATAGATGCATCAAGAAGCAAGGAGTGAAAACTTGTGCTACTGCTGCTGATAAGTAGGGGGACTACAGGTCTTAGTTTGCCCAGGACACCTTTCACTTACACTTGTTATCTCAGCATAGTTTATCTTCTCAATTTGAAATACATTTTTATTGAGCTATAATTAATATATAACATTAAACTAAGTTTTAGGTATAAAACATAATAATCTGATATTTGTATATGCCACAAATAATCACAACAATAAGTCTAGTTAACATCCATCACCGCACAGTTATAATATTTTTTGTCAGCATAATTTGTTTAAAAGATTTATTTTATTGTGTGTGTATGTATGTGTGTGTGAGAGAGATAGAGAGAGAAAATGGGAAAAGCCTAGGACAGTCTCCATAGTTGTACATTATTAGTTGTGACATGGTTTCATTTCACACAGGTGGATGTGGGGCCATGCAGGGTGGGAGCTGAATCAGTGGCCTCCTACATGGGAGGTGGGAAACTTCACCTCTGAGCCATTCTGGCAGTTACCAATTGTGCTGCAGTTCAGCATATGGGGTTTGCACAGGCTGGGACCAGGGCCAGGAATCAAATCCTGGACCTCTCAATTGCAAGGCAAGTGCTCAACTGCTGAGCTATCCAGGCACCCCACATAGTTTTGAACAGAACCTCTTTTCATTCTCATATATTAAAAGGTAAACCAACTAATAGGTCAAGTGGGACCAACTAAAAATTGACTATTGCATTTGAAATGTAAAAAGTATTAATGGTTTTGATATAATAAATTGTGGTGGAAGGCATGTGCATAACAGCTTGGGCAAAAAGGGCTCAGAATAAAATGTAAGTAGAGGAGTTGGAGACAATGAGTGAGACAAGTGAGTCAAGAACTTATGCTTAAAAAGGGAACAACAACAATAAAATAGATGTTAGCTGTAGAGTAAATTTCTGTCAGTCAAGAGTGGTAGGTTTTGTTTGTTTGTTTGTTTGTATGTTTGTTTTGGTAAATAAACTTCTGCATCTTCTTTTCAATTTCTTGCCTGCTCTCTAAATGTTGGGCTTCTTCAGAGATAAGTCCTAGCCCTCTTTTTACACTATTTTTTTTTCTTTGGTGACCTCATTGACCCTTACAGATGTAAATATAATACAACCTAAAGTTGACAAATTCCAATGGGTATCTATCTTACACTTAACCCCTTCTAAACTGTATTTTTACTCTTCCATACCAAATCTACTTCTGGCCTACGTCTTCTCCATTCTATATACCAGTTACTTAAGACCAAAACCTAGCAATCATTGATATTTTTTCTCTGCTTATCTCTCCGCATCCACTCATAACTAAGTCATGTCAAGTCTATAATACCTTAAAATACAGGTATCATTCCAGTCCTGGGCTTATGTGCACTCAGATTCATTCTTTACCTTTTATCTTCTCTGCTTTATAATCCAGAGGACATAGTCCTGTAAGTTATGTTTCCAGAATGCCATGTCAGATGGCTTTTGGTTATGTTTCATGAACGGAGATAATGGAGAACAAGAGGAAAGGAAAGAACAAGGTATGTTTTTTTCTGCTCCATTTTAGATGATGTCTTTGCAATGTTTCTAGCTTCCAACCATGTGACTCTAACCCAAGAGTGCTATGGTTAAACCTTCTCAGTTGGTCCCTCCATCCCAGAAGGATGAAAATGTTTTATTGCTATTTAAGCTCAAGTGGGCCTCATTCTTCCCTATTGGCTTAATTCTTCTATTGCCTGACAAGCAACTCTACAGATGAAATTCTCTCTACATTAGAGTGCCTTTTGTTGCTTTTTAAAAATTGGATATTCTGAAATACTCATATTCATTTGCTTTTCTCCTTTTCATGAACAACTATTTTCTTAGCTGCCATTGTCTCTTCCCAGGACCACGGCCCTCAGCCTGGTATTCTCCACCACTAATCTTTCTTTCTTTTGATCCATACATACAGTTGCCTAGTGCTCTTTAAAAAACCCAAAGCACTGCCTTTAATGGTTTTGAATTTTGTGTAAAATAGTAGAGTAACTTCTTGAGCTGCTTACAAGATCATGAATACTTTGGCCTCTCACTAGTTCTCCAACATCATCTCACTCATTCTATCCCACACCCTTCTCCTCCTACCTCTTACAACATTACCTTCACATAAAACTCCTACTTACATTTACACACAATTGGTCTTCTTTCTCTATCCTGTTATTTTGCATTTGGTTTTCTGATCGTTTTCTTCATTTGATATATCATGATTTATAATTATGTATTTACTTTTGTGTTTACTGTTTTTCTCTTTTCAGTGAAAGCTTCAACATGCCAGAAAGCATGATTGTAATGTTCTTGATCATTTAAGCAGTGCTGGGCATGGTGCTTTTGACTAATAGAATATATAGAGAGAGGTAGTGTTTGAATAACTTAATAGTAATTAATTCACACTAGCATTTTCTTCAATGTTAAATAACAGTGGTCCTTCTCAGAGGTATAGCTAACAACAAAATCAGCTGCAAGTTATGTTTGTAGTCACCAAATGTATCAGACCCCACTCCACTAGATAGTTATTGTCTTTATGTTTGAAGGAAAACTAAGGAAGCTCTGGCTTAGGGAACCAGAATTTAAGGTCACTGAACCTTTCCCAACCTACTTTCTTCTACCTTTTACTGATCTTATACTTTTTACAACTCTTTCAAACGTGATCTATGATGTCTGTTTGCTAAGTATCCAGCCACATAATATAAAAAATAAAGGCATTTATGGCTGAATTTTTCTGGAGAGCCCTTGTCTTCATCAAAAGAAAATCTAAAGTTCTTAGCATGACAGATAAGGTAGATGCAAGCCTCTTTCAATGTTCTTAGATGACCACTTTCTGCTCCTGTAGCCTGTTGTCAGGCAGTATCGCTATCTCAGAAGTACCTCTGTTACACAGTGGGCTTTTCCACCCCTTCATCCATAATGTTGTTTTGTTGCTCCCATCACCAGGAAGTCTCTCTCCCTTTCATTATCTGAGAAGCCCTGAAAAGCTTCATGATCTAACACAAGTACCTCCTGAGCTTTTGTAAACTTCGCCTGCTAAGTCAGTTCTTCCTCTGTGTAGTGCTAGCACCCAGCATTTCCCTCAAAGCAGTTTATCAATTCATATTTTAATTCTTATTTAAAGGTCTCACCCAAGTACTAGACTATGAGCAGGAACTATATCTTGTTCCTATTTGTATTCCAATACACAGTGAAGGGTCTGAAGATGTTTAATAGACTTATGATGGATGGATGATTGGCTGAATTTGGCTTTTTGTTCACTTTTCTGATTCTAAGAAATAATTTTGCCGCAGAAATTTCTAATTGTTTTCTCATTCCTTTTAGTTCCCAAGCTGCACATCCCTGTATGTTGTTCTTTCCTAAAATTTTTCATTTTTTAGCTTTGAGATTAGCTACCACCTACCCAACTGCTCCCTCTGCCACCTGGCCTATTGACTCTGCCTCCTGTTCTCACTCTTGTCTTCCTCCCCGATTAGTGGCAAATCTGGCCGCAGTGCCTCCACTTTCTGCAGGGACAAGAAGAAACTGTGTCGAGGCTGTGATCCTGCTTCTGAGGGTGGGAACGCAAAGAGTGGCCCTGATACCCACTGCTCTGCTAGCCTCTCCTACCCTGTCTTCCTCAGCACTAGGCATATCCCAGGGCTTGACAAGCTCAATATATTTTTCTTCAACCAAGAGAGTACAGTAAGAAGAGACGTTTTGCAAAGAAATAATCAGACTCATTTGCATGCACTATTGATTTTGGTCCCAGGAAATGTTAATAGCAGCAGAGAGTGAGACCCTCATACTTAGTTATGCTGAAAAGCAGCCCTCTACCTTTTCAATTCCAGTAGTATTACTAGAGAATGGCTGGCTTTTAATTGGCGAGGCTATGCAAGCAACATTTCTCTCTTTGGAGTTATAGTGAGGAACTTGAACCTTTCCTAAAAAGACAGCTTCTTAGCTTTTTCAAAATCATTTCTTTTAACAAGGTAGATATAAAGCAATAGTACTTTGTGTGTGTTCTCTGTTTCTGTGACTGGGAGCAGACATTATCTGTTTTTTGTTCTTGTTTTTTTATCCCCAGTGTTCCTACTCTGATGGCAGGACTAGAAGAAAGCCCTGCAACCCCGTGAGTCCGCCTGTTTGTTGAAATCAGTTCAAGATCATCCAGGTCTGCAAAACTCAGCTGAAGCAGCTTGTTGCATAATTTACCAGAGAAAAGAGGGCCATCTGGAGAGCCAATCTGGAGAACTAAGCAAAGGCAGAGTCATTTTTTTCCTCCTCTTAAGTTCTCCTGATTGACTCCCTGACTATTTAGGCCTCAGCAATCCTTAGCTTATAGCCTGAAATATGGTGGTCCTGGTCAAAGGTCTTGGCCTTCTGGCTTTGAACCCTGGCAAAGTATTACCTGGCCCACAACTGCCAGTAGCCTCACCCACAATCCCTGTTCAAGGTTCTCAGTCAACTCCCACCAGCCTTACGCCATGACATTGTGGGGGCTTGTGTCATTTCAAAGGACAGGTGGTTTATACTTATGCAGAGGAGGCAGCTACCCACAAAAGGATGTGGAAAAGCTCTACCAAATTGAAAATCAACCAATCAATAGAAAGACAGACAGAAAGAAAGAAAGAAAGAAAGAAAGAAAGAAAGAAAGAAAGAAAGAAAGAAAACTGCTTTAACGTCTAGGTAAGTAGTAAGTGATTTCTTCCGAGAAATTAAATCCTTTGTGTTAAAGCAGTCTGTTTGTTTTGAATCCAGAGCCTGTATATCACTATGAGACAGTTAACACAATAAACTATTATCAGAGGTTGGTATCTTCTCAACTATTTAAGTGGTCTATTAAGGGGTATAAGGACTTCCTGTTGAACTGCCCCTCCACAAAGCCTAGGGAAGAGGCTAAAAGACCAGTGTTCTCCATCAATCAGCTCCTGCTTGCCTGTGAGTTTCATTCTGCTCACTTCTTCTGGCTGTCCTGGCACTAGCTGTTACTTATGTGTTAACTCCAGTTGATCTGTAATGATTTCCTTAAATGTTTCATTGGGCAGATTTCTGGGCTGAAACGGTATAAAACATAGCCATTAATTTATGAGGTCTGCCACAGGTATGGGTCAAAAAGTTGTGCCAGGAATTTTCCAACTTTGTTTTATAGTTTGTGTGTTCTAACACGATCACATACAGATGTAGTCAATGTCCATCCTAGAATCCATCCAGTTAAAATAACATGCATTCTAGTCTGACATTGGAAAAATGATGTAACTTTCTAGGCTTAATTTCTCATCTATATAATAGAAATAATGGCACTTATTTTATTATATCTTTTAAAATCTAATATATGCATAAGTCTTTCCACATGATTATAAGTTTTTCTTTTCTTTCTTATGTGGTTTAAAATGTATAGATTTAAACAAGTTAATCTTACTGGTTCAGCAGTGTAGAATTTCTTCCATGTGTCCCTCAAGGGTACTAAAGTTTAGGCTCCAGAGCTCTGTTTCTTGAAAGGCAGTGCACCTTCGGCTTCCTTTTCTGCCCAAACCTTGAACTTGGCGTATGGGGCAAGGGGACTTGTGCAGTCTTGCATGAACTTCTACAGTGTTTTAGCTGAACAATGTTTTAATTATGGCCTTTCAATCTCAACTACACCTGCCCATTTCACTATCAGAAAGAAAAATCTCTCTTTTCTTCCTTGCTTCACTGTTATACTTAGAACCATGATTGTTTTGCCGTAATAGATATTGACTAGAGAAGGACAAACCTCAAAGGATTTGGATTAAGTTCTCTTTCTGATAAACATGATGGAGTTTGAATGCTCCAGGGAATCCTATTCAAACTATCTTATCTTTTGGAGCCCAGGAAAACCAAAAGAAAAATTTTTTTCTTGCCACTTTTTTCGATATGCTACCATCAGAAGAAAGCAACTTCAAACACATTTTACTCAAAGGCTTTAGCTGCAACTGTTTTATAATGTGTTTTGAGATCCTAGAAAGACAATGTGTACATGCAAAGCATAAATAATGCACTGGTCTTTGACTATCAGGGTTAGTACACATTTTTTACCCTTGTGGACTATCAAAGTGACAGTCTGGTGAGGTACATGGAGTTCTTTTCTAAGAAATGTTTTTAGGTGCATAAGTTAAAACACAGGATTTAAAGAACAACAATTGTATTGAAATACAGTTTTCTCTGTGAGCAAATTAGTTTCTCTTGGGATGCAGAAAGATTTTTAAAAGTAATATTTGCTGTGTTTTTAAAATTATACAATACACTTCCATTATTCAGTAAAGGTATAAAATTTGGAAGTTATAATAGATGCCTCCTAGGCCTCCCTATTGCAAATCTCTAGAGACACAGCCAAGGAATCTGTATTTTAAAAGGTTGCTTAGAGACCTCTGATTATCAGTAAGTCTTGGGAATCACTGTTAATACACCTTCCCCACCCCACCCCCAACACACACACACACACACACACACACACACACTCACACACAGAGCAGAAAGTTCTCTAACAAGGTCTCCAAGGTCTCCAAATTCTTCTTCCAACGCACATTTGGGTTTGGAAATTCAGCTCACACTGCCCCACCCCGACTGTCCTAAGCTGGTAGCATCATGGCCTGTGACAGTAACAGAAAACCCAGTAACACTTCAGGTTCTAACATTGTGATTTCTGGAGAGTTGTGTCCTCATCAGATAGCTTGCTTTCTATTTCCTGTGCCTGAGTGCACAGAGGAAGTGGGTGGGCTCACTGGCCCCAGCATGTGCTGGACAGAATATGAGATCCCTTTGTAGGGGCACTGGGGTGGATGACTGATACTTGGAGTGATGCTCTGGATCTGAATTGTAGGCTTTTTCATCCTTGTAGTCTATGTGCTGCATTTTATTCATTAGCACCTACAAGGAACTAATTGCCATCAGGCATGTAGGTGGAATTCCTGGCAGGGAGCAAGAAATGGAATAGGTTTGATGACAACCGATGATCTGCCAAAGCCCTGTCAGAGGAAAACAGAGTCTTGCTGTCACTCATCCACCCCTTTAAATTCAAATGAAGATGCTTATGTGTGGGTAGGGAGGGGGGTTGGCGCACATTCAATTTTGCATTGAAGATACTGTACATTTTTACTGTATATGCAAAAGTCCCTGCTCCTGGTGGTGCTGTTTCTAAAATGAGAGAAAGAAAGAAAAAGAAAATGAAAATGTGAGCCTTTTAGTCTAGCCAGCTGCACTTGCTACTTTCTATGTCAGTGGGTAGAGGTGACACAGGCATTAACCAATGGTCATCAAGGGGTCTGCACACCTCCTGTAACTGTCAGCATAGTAGTTTCCTGTGTCTTATTTATATGTGTAAATAATATTCAAGTTAGCTACACTCCAAAAAAAAGGAAGAACTCTTGTTGTAGAGTACCAAGGTTGTCATGGGACACTTAGAGGTCATAGTCATATAAACTGAACCAATATCCCCTGGCAATAAGACTTTCAGGAAACCGGTAAAATCCCACTAATCCAAATTGCAATTTTGCATATAACAGTAATCTCAAGAAATTATGCACAAAATACATGAGCTGCCTGGGTGTGGAGCCACATCCCCCAATAACAGTGGGTAGTAGTAACAGTGGGTGGCAGTGCTCATATATTTAAATCAGATCAAGTTATCCCTGATAAATGCCAAGCGTGTTCTTAACTCTCCCAAGTAATAAACTTTAGCAACTCAAGTAAAACTCAGCCATTTCCACAGTGGGTAGCCACACCTCTCCTTCTTCCTATAGCTCATTGTCTTCCTCCCTGCTATTTTCTGCAGCAGGGAGACAGCAGACCAGTTTCAACTTCTGCAGTGTAGACCCACTGCTACTCAGTAAAGTTAAGGAATGACTAAACTACTTCATATTGTTTTAATGAAGGAAGCTGCAAAATTTCTGGTCTCAATAGGCTTAGTGGAATGATAGAAAATGATCTATCTTGGGCACATATGTGGTTGATGAGGAGTTCAATTAGATGACCCCATACAGTCTTTTAAAATCAAATTAGTGATTGCTTAAAATTGTACCAAGTTATCACAAGATTCTATGTGACATTATAGAATTTTTCAGCAAATGTGTTTTCAAGAAATATATCTTATTGAATTACTTTTCCATTTAATTCACAAGTACTTTATTTTGTTTTCCCATGCTTGGAATGACTACATTTTCTTAAGCTGACTGCAAATGTTATGTCAGTGACATTTGTAGGTGGAATCAAAACAGGATTAATTAGTTTTATTGAAGAGATTTCTGATTTAGCCGGTGTTTCACTAACAAACACACAGTATATTTCCTTCATGGCTCAACATGTTACCTTAAAACATTTCTCCTTCAAACCAAAGCAATACTTCAGTTGCGGAGATCCTGTGTGGCCTGTGGCAATATTTTACTGGGAGAATTTATGGTTAATGAGCAAATTTATTCTTATTATGTTGAATAATGTTCTTATTGAGTCTTAAAACGGTGCCTGTGATTTTTACATTATTTTATTCATTTGAAGTTGATATTGTTTTCAGGAAGAAACATTTAAATATTAGATGTTAATGAATCATTATTAAAACCACCAAGATTAGTGGAGATTTAAACAAGAACAAATAGCAATTCAGAGTGTGGAATTAGGAAAGGGGAGAGTTAGAAAAAAAAAGGTTGTTTCTCTACATTTAATTTTGTTTCTTGATATTTGGAAGAGAACACAGCTTCGTCTTGCTGCATTGTCTGTATGTCAGTGTTGTGAAACCAGTAGGTAGATGGAAGGAGAAAATAGAATATGAATGAAAGGGTAGGGAGAAGTGCAGATACAAAATTACACAAAAGTAACTACAAAATTTGGATTTATCTTTGACATTGTAGAGAGAAAAGGCAGAAATATATAGGAATGATCCTTCAAAAACTCTCTTTTTGAACTTTTTAAAATCCATTTCCACTGAGCAGATGAAAGATTCTTATTTTGAACCACGTGGATGGTGAATTTGGGTTCAAGCAAATTCTCCTAATCTCTTAAGGGATTGTATAAATGGAAAGGGCCTTGGTAAATGTTTTTGTTTTTGTTTTCCCAATATTTGTCTTTAGTTGTCTAATCCCATTATTCCCTTTTAAATTTCTTCAGGGACTTATTGCAGTTCAGGGCTCACTTTTTACCACCCATCACCATATATTATCCCATTGGAATTTACCCAGTGTCTTCTTTTGAATTATTCCCTAACTTTCTTTTATCTCAAAATTCACTTGTTTTCCTTATTCCATCAAGTTTCTGCTCTCTTCTAGATTGAGAGTTGGTGGTTTTGTCATGTTTTTAAATTTGATACAACAATCTCTGATAATGCCAAGTTGCCCTTAAGGCAGACTTTACTAATGCAGGTAAAACACACACACACACACACACACACACACACACACACACACACACACCCCAAAAAACAAAAAAGGCCATCAGAAACAACCTCCCACAACAGAAACAAAAAATGCTTTAACAGACCTGTCTCTTTTTGTGGGGTCAGGGAAAACTTCTCCAAGGAAAGTTAACCCCATACCACTGAATGTTCTGGAGCCTGTGAATAATCTGGTATAGCTGATAAAGTATTTCTCAAATATCTGTTCCTAAATACCACTTAGGAGTAGAGTAAAAGTTTTTATAAAAGATTGGTGTGAGAATGTAACTAATTTTATAAAAGTAAAATTTCTTTCATGAATAGCAAAGACAAATGTCATCTGTGCCAGTTATGTCCAAGTCTTGGGTTAAAAAAACTCTATGACCTACTTGATGACCCTATGATGTAAAACACACTTCTTATGCTGGCAGCTAGTGTTGTTAATGGTTAAAGGCATTCTAATAAGAATTCTGATAAGGAACTTTTTATTCAGTATGCAATCAAATTTAAACTATCTCCAACAAATCCATTTTAAATGCCTAAGAATGCCTTAAGTTTAGTCCAAAACAATGAAAAGTCCCACAAACAAGAAACATTAGCAAAGTAGTAAGAATTCAAATCAAAATGATATTTTAAAATACAA
>PVKE010017544.1:19040-30710 GCA_004027555.1 Craseonycteris thonglongyai
AGGACCGAGGATCGAATCCCGGCTCCGGCCCAGGCAGGACCCACATGCTGAACTGGGGAGTTCCCACAGTTCGGTTCTCTAACTGTCTCTGTCTCTGTCTCTCTCTCTATCTGTCAAAAAGTAAAATAGAAATAACTATGCACTGAAGACAAAAAGATAATTTCTCTCTATAAATGTGAAAAGATAAAAAAAAAAAATACAAGTGAATGAGAGACTGTATGCCACAAAAATCATCTTTTGTGTTTTCTACAAGTATTTGTATGGTGTTTTTCGATTAGAACCACAGATATCAGATTAGCCACAAAGAATGAGATGTTGACTATAAATGGATTTTTCATTTAGATGAATTTGCCACTGTAAATCATGCCCCTCCCCCCATATTTCTAATGGGAAGTTCTTAAAATGTGTTAAAATCATTCTAAACTTAATTTAACCTATTTTAGTGACTTAGAAAAATATTTGTTCAGTATTCTGTAGACTACTCTTTGGTGTTATTGATATATAAATGGCTACTTGTCCTTAAACTCAGTGACCTCATGGTTTTTTTGACATGCTGTACATGTTTTTTTTATGCTATTCCTGCATCATCAAGCCCAATCAGGTGAGGACCTGATTACACTATATCTTCTGACCCTACCCTCCTAAAATACACAAACACTAATCGAAGTGGGGTGAGAAACCAGACTCTCAAACTTGTTGGTATTGGAGTTAAAATTAGGCTAGATAGTAGCAAGTAGGGACCTGAGAAAAAGCACATGGACTTTATAATTAGTTGTTGTTGGCCACATTTTTGTTTACTTGTAGATTTTCTGTCATATTCCAAAGATCTGTTTTGTTAAATAAGTAATTCATGGATAAGTGAGATAATTGAAGATGTTATTGTTATAATAGAATAAAAATTAATATTTTGTAAATATAACATCATTTAACTTATAGTTGAGGTGTAAAAGATACCTGATTTTATTTTATAACAAAGATCTGAGGATGATTACCAAATGAGGAAATTTCATAAGTTTATTTCATAAGTCTCTTTTGGTTTTTCTACAGAAGCCATTCTTCTCTAGGGATATAATAGTTCTCCAGTCTTTCAGATTCCTCAAGCAACTAAAGGAAACACTGTGTTTGAATTTGTTAATGCTATTTATTCTTTAGTGTTGCTATTTTATCCTGATTACATGAAGAGGTCAAAAATGCATTTAAAAAAAAAATGAAACATAATTTTTAGTTTTAGTGAAAAGAGATGACCAAATGTCTGATAGAATCTGTGAGGTTAATAATATAGGATAACTCCTAGTTTCAAGACATAAAACAAGACAGGGGAATGAATGCAGTATGCTTTTTATCATGGGGTAGGACTCTATAAAGAGTCCACTTTTCTATTTTGGTGTTGACTATAAACAGAGATTGCAATTTGCCAGACTTACATGTATCGACTACTTGTATACATAAGCCCAAAGACAAAGCCTTAGGTAACACTATCTAATCATTTGCATTTATACTTCTATAATTGGTTTAAAAGCCATTACGGGGAACTATTTTGTCAGAGGATGCTCAGTTATGGATTTCTAAATAAAACATTAGAGCTATTATGCAATTTAATTTTTTAAATATTCATGAATATACAAGGAAACAAAGTTAAAATAAAACTACTTTAGGAGAACAGTGTATTATTTATTAGGTAAGTAAAATATTGAGTATTTTAATTCTTACAAAATAAATCTAGTTCCTAGAGAGAGAACAGTTTAACCACTGACATACTTAGTCAAGGTTGCTGTCATTGACTTCCTAAGATTTCATTTTATTTAACAAACACTTCTATAGCACTTATTATCTGTACAAGAGATTATTCTAAGTGCTTTAAGTTATTAACTTATTTAACCATCATAACAATATAGGAAAACACACAACATTAATATCTGACTATTATAAGGAAATTAACTGAACCATGGACTAGTAGCTTTCCTAAAATGCATTTTGAAGTCAGCAATCTGGCTATAAACTCTATGCACTTAATCACTAATGTATGTTTCATCATTAATTTACATTGTCATGGTACATGGAGCTAAGGCACTATGGCCAAACATATCACTTTGCCAGCCTAGCTGGACACAGGAAGAGTCAGGACTCACTCACATCCTACATTCAGATCATCTTTTTCACACAACAGACAAGGTAAGCTCCGCCTTTGAGTCCAGTTTCCAGTCCACACTCCTCTCATTTTATAAGATCCCTTTTTGTTGTTCCTTTATGTTGAGGATGGTGAGGCACATGAGAAAACATATAATTTCTTGTTGATGAATTTTATTTGCATACATGGAAATCATTCAGAAAATATCTAATAATATAAAAACTTAAAATAGCAGGCCCTGTGGTAACCATCCATTTCTTTCCTGAAAGTCCTTTGGTCCCTTTTGCAAATGCTTACCCATCTTTTGCCAGCAACCACTTCTGTATAAAAGTATTAAGAAGGATACCACTTGACAAGTTATACTACAATGTCTGTGTATTAAAGCAATTTATAATGACCTGGCTGTCATTTCCTTAATTTAGAAAGGCCACTCAAGTGATGCTTCTAACTTAGACCTAGCATTAAATGCTAATTATATGTGTTTCAATCAATCACTCATTCATTTACCAGTATTCACTCATTTATTCACTTACACAATCAATAACTAATGATAAAACGTTTAAGTCTGCTTAACTAGATGACTCCACTATAAGATATTCAAAATACATCAAGAAATATTGTAGTTAATATTATAATATCAGAATTATCTTCAATTCCCATAGCCATTTATTATTGGGCCATTAGAAAGAAAATTCTGTTTAGGAGTTCACTGCTTAATTATCCATATCTCTTCTTACAACAGAGATATAATTTACTAATCCTTTAGGATTATTTTAGAAGGATAAACTAATAAAAATAATGAATTTAATTTGGAACATTTTAATTTTGAAGTGTTTATAAGAGACATCCATGAAGAATTAGCTCTAAGGCATTTGGAAATGTTAGCCTTAAAAAATGAGTAGCTTAGGAACATACTCAAAGAGTTTTGAATCATTTTCACATATTTAAATTGAAAAGTTCATAGTGAAAAGTAAATTTGTGGCCAAATTATACTTATTCTATAAGCAAGATGTCTTAACTATACCTGTACTTCAGAAAGACATATGGTCAGTTGAAAGGATATAAAAAAGAGTCTAAAAAATGTCTGAATAGAGATGATAAGGTCTAGAACCAGAAACATGGCAATGGGAATTAATGTATAGAGAGGTGAGAACAAAGAAAGGAATGAAATATACTTATAAGTAAATTGAAACAATCTAACAACCTTTTGGTTTTTATAAGGCAAAGTTTTGCTGTTTATTTTGTTTACTCTAGATAGTGTGGCAGAAGAAAAAAAATATATGGGCAACCTATCTGAATGCTGAACTGAATTTGAAAAAACAAAAAATTTTATATGTACAAAGATGTCTAATATTTACCTTTAAGACTCAAGCTTGTCCAACCTGTAGCCTGCGAGTCACATGTGGCCCAGGACAGTTTTGAATGTGCCTCAACACAAATTCATAAACTTTTCTGAAACATTATGAGACTTTTTTGTGATTTTTTTCTTCAGGTCATCAGCTATTGTTAGTGTTAGTGCACTTTATGTGTAGCCCAAGACAATTCTTTTTCCAATGTGGCCCAAGGAAGCCAAAACTTTGGAGATTTCTGTGGTTTAAGTGGTTTGTATTGCTGTGCTATTAATGTCGTGCATTTTAGATTTGTGGTTGTTTGTATTATTTGCATGCATGCATGTGTGAGTGTGTATGTTTAAATAAAGGAAATAGGCTGGGTTTGACACAGAAAGACATACTTGGTGCAGCAATCATAATCCATAATTTAAAATGAATAAACTCAATCTAAGCACCCTCTGCATGTAGTTTAGGGTTTAAGTCAGATTCATCCTGAGTCTCAAAGGATGGGGGTCCTTGGAATACCTGGGCTACTTTAATGTTGAGGCAGCATATCTAAATATGCTTTTAGCTTGAGAAAGAAGAAGAAGAAATATATGACGGCCACCTGGAAAGTAAGCAGCCATGTAATATGAAAAATGGAGGCATTTTTGGCTGGATTATTTCTGGACAGCTCTTTTATATTCTCATACAGTCTCATGGAACTCTCTATCAAAGTAAACTTACCAAGTTAATTACCTACTTTAAGTATTTTATGTAAGATAAATAAAATAATTTGTCCACCCACACAAAGACCTGTATGTGAATATGTATAGTAGTTTTTTTCATAATAACCAAAACTAGAAATAACTAAAAAGTCCACCAATTAATGAATAAATAAATTGTATACATTTTTATTTTATACACACACACATACACACACACACACACACACACACACACACACATATCTTAAGTTTGTTTCTTATTATTTTTGAGTATCATTTCATGATACGTACACCCATACATATGTACATATCATGGACTGATACTCAAAAGTAATAAGAAACAAACTACAGATACATGTAAAAACATGGAAGATTCTCAAAAGCAGTATGCTAAATAAAAGAAGCCAGACACAAAATGATACACACACGTTAGATTCATTTATAGAATTTTCTGGAAATGAAAAAAATTATCAGGGCAGAAATCAGATGAGTGGTTGCTAGGAGTTAGGGTGAGGAAAAGGAATCGACTAAAAAGGAACACAAGAATACTTTCTGGAGTGATGGAAACATTCTATACCATGGTTTGAGTGGTGGCTACATGACTGTTTATGTGTGTAAAAATTTTTACTTACACTATTCACTAAAAAGGATACACTTTGCTCTATGTAAGGCATACCTAACTTAAAAATGCATAGAACAGGGGAAGCCGGGATAGCTCAGTGGGTTAAGTGCTCACTTTGCAGCGCCGGGGACCGAGGATAGAATCCCGGCCCCAGCCCGTGCGGAACCACATGCTGAACTGGGAGCTCCCCCAGTTCAGTTCTCTCTCTGTCTCTGTCTCTGTATTTCTCTCTCTCTCTCTCTCTCTCTGTCAAAATAAATAAATAAATAAAAATATATTAAAAAAAATGCATAGAACTATAAAGGGTGAATTTCTCTATATGCAAGTTAACCTCAATAATCTTCACGTTAACACATACCCACAGATACCCCCCCACCCCACATGCACAATGGTCTTTCTAGAAAAATGCATTGTAATACAAAAGAGAATGTTTATGTTTTAACTTCTTTAAGATATTACTGTTTTGCCCATTTTAGAAATCCCACCCACAAGGTACCATTTTTTTATGGAAGATTTTGTAATGAGTAAGAATACCAGGAAACAATAAGATAGTTTTTTGTTTCATCCCCTATCACTCTGTTACAGATGCAAACAAACCATATGTGTGAAAGGATTTGAGCCTGTTACCAATATTAACGGACACCCAGATGGAGAAGTCCTAAGGAACTAAAGGCTTCATCTGAAATCCAGTGGAAAACAATTGTCTTAGAGTCATGTAAAATGCTATAAAAGTTAAAATATAACTAAGTTCTACTGCTCTCCAGCACCACTTGATAGCCTTGTGGGATCTGAGAGAGGAGGGCTGAGAGCAGAGATTTATGCCACAATTTAAGATCCTAAAATCTCAGTGTAATATTTTGTTCTTCCCTTGTCCAAATGTAACTGCATGCTAACTGTCACTATAAGAAAACATTCTAAAAATGAGGTTGAATGGGGTGCAGGACAGGGAGTATTTAATTGGAAAAAAAACTTTTTATAAAGAAAAAAAGTTTAATGGCTATTTTGTAATTTCTTAGAACTTGCCTTATGGTCAAATATCTAAAGATCCTTGGGTTCATCATTTAAAATTTTCTTAACCAGTGGAGTGTATTTTTTTAATTATTGAAGATGGCCAGTTACTCATGTTTTTCATCTATGAAAAAAAAATGCAAGACTTTTTCTGAGAATTTCTATTTGTCTTACTTGTTAATATTGCTCATTTTCTAAGTTAATTAAGGACTTTGAAGGTAGAGGCATAAATAACATAAATGTCATGGAAAAAATTTAAATTAAGAACAGGACAAAACCAGAAATTTTGTTCCCAATATATTTTAACAGAACCACGTATGTTATTAAATAGTATTGAACAGTTTATGCATTTTTAATTCACTATCATGCATTTTCAATTCACTATAATGTTTCCTTTTGAGCTCACCAGTTTTTCAGCAAGGTCAAGTAAGTTGGCAAGAGGAAACACTTCGAGATCATCTGAAGAGGAAGAATCATGAACAGGAAATAATTGGAGACAGATATATCACAAACCTCTATGCATTTGGGAAGTTTGTGTCAATAATGAACAGGCACTTCTGTCTAATTCCAGGGGAACAGGAATTCAAAATACTAGACTTTACTGGAATATTTACCCAGTATCTTATAACCTAACTAAACCTAAGTCCTAACCACACCAAATAATTGTTTCATTAAAAAATCTGGTTCTAGCAGCTCTAGCAGATGAGTCATTCAGATAGATGCATATACATTTATTCACTTCTTGGCAACACATATGCAAAACAAAGAAAAAAAAAACTAAACAAAATACAGAAAAAGCAGAATAGATATGACAAGAAATTCCTACTATAACTGTTCCCCAACTTTCCACCCTTAGTAAACACTATAGAGTAAATTTATGTAAATAACTGTAAGAGTCAAATTACCCTGAATGTATACTGCAGAAAGGCTAGTATTGTATTTCCTTTGGGATATAAGTGAAGAGTTTCCAAGGATACTGGGAAAAGTACTTTCCTTGGACTCTACTTACTGTTCTTTTTTATTTTTTCATTTTGCCTGCAGGTTTCTTTAAACTTGAAGCTTATTCTCTTCTTTTCAGTTGTTTTCATTTCTTCTACAATTTTTATATCCACATTTCATTATGTATAACCAAGAAGTATCAGTGCTTTTCAAGATACATCAAGAGTTAGTATTTTCTAAAAGGACTTTTGAAGAGGATAAATATATGTACAGAGGCACTTGGACCATGGCTAAGATATCCCTATAGTTTGGATGGTACTGTTGTCAATGCTCCTTAATCAGACACTGTCCTGTGACTGCCAGAATGCATCTGTCCCAAGATATGATTTTGGTGTTATCCATGTGCTTCCCAAGAAAAGACCATAAATATAGAAAATGGTTCTTCTACAACCCCACAGACCAAAGCACAACATAGATTAGCACCATGATCTTTGCTTTCAATATCACATGATGACAGCTTCCAGATCCTTACAGCAACCTTCACCAGGAACTCAATGACCAAATATGGTGCAGGAAAACTCAGGTCCACAAATTCCTTAGATGTCAAGTCACATCCAGTAGCAGTTAGCCAAGGTACTGCTCCCATTCTGGTCCACAACAAAGGGAGGTCTACTAGAAAGGCCAATGGACTCGGCCTGGCACTGCAGACTGGAAGTGAGGCCTCTGCTCATAGCAGGGTTAAACCTATGTCACTTGAGTTATTGGGGCTGCCAGGTAGGGCCCTGCTTTCTATCAACCCTTCACTTGTGTCCCTGTGACTTCATATATATTCTCAGCTATCTTACAGGAGGGCCCAACCCCTAGAAATGAAGGCCTAGCACCATGGGCACATCAGAAGCAGCAAAGTAGAGGTTGGTCTTTCTCCATCTAGCCTAAGTCTGCCTATTTGGCTTTTTCCCTTGGTTTCTACAGTTTTTGCTTAGACTCTGGATTACATGATATAAACAGAATCCTAACTTGGTGCCAATGAGCATAACCGAATGTTTCAAGGTGGCACCAATAGTTCATTATCTAAGCTAGGACAAGAATAAAATTTTGTTTTTGTCCACTACCATACACAGGATAAACAAGCTTTCTTTCTAGGATAAAAAGCTATACCAGTACACTCATCCTAATGTACTCCCATTACTCGAACTCAAGAAACCAGCCCAGATTGTGAGTGAGGGGACAATAGTGTGTTCTATTGACAATCTTTACTTTACCTATTAGATTTAAATTGCTTGTGCTTTACCTGAAAATAAATGCAAAACAAGACTGAAAACCCCATGGTCAACAATGTCCAGTCTCTGTAGAATAACCATGCCATCAAGAAAAAATACTAATATGCTGATTTCCCCCCATCTTTGCCTCAATAATTGTTCATTTACAATTATTACACAAAGTATATAGTTTTCTTTGGGTTAAAGCAAGTAAAAATTTACATGAAATTATCTTCTAGGAGAAAGAAATTAATTTACCTAGAGATGGCAATAATTGTAATGTATTTTGTAAGATAGTATGTCTTAACATTAAAAAGGATTATAAATTTAAGGTAGTAAAATTCCCTACTCAGTGACAGCTCCTTTTAGATAACTTCTGATATGTAGTTTTCTTTCTTCTGCTTAAATCACCAAATGCTAATTGGAGGGAAGTGTTGTCAGGGTTCTTGGGTCAAATTTGAAGGGACCTGAAGATAGAATAATGATTGTTAAGAAGAGACAAAATTGTAGCTGGGAAGAAAACAAAACAAAACAACACCTATTCTCCTCCCACCAATCTGTGCTTCACAAATGAAGAGGTAGCAAAAGCTAAAATGATAGTTAAGAGCAAAGGTAGTAAAATAAGTAACTAAGAATCAGAATGCCTTTTTAAAGTGCAGCACCTGTGCTCATTTGAAGGCATGTATAAAAGATTTAAAGAGTGATGTAGAACTGAAGACTAAAGTAGGAATGCCGACTAAATATCTCAAGGCATTATCCTTTTTTGGATAGATATGAGACATATTTCTGATGTAGGAATTTCTAATCTCTTTCTTTATAATATTCATTCATTTTCCCCTGGTTCTGCTATCTGATACACCACAGAATAAATAAATTCTTTTAACATGTGACTATTTTAAATATCAAGATCAGCTGGTATCTCCCCTTTTTGAATTTTTCAATAACAACCAGTTTCATCAAACATTTCAATTACAAAATAAATCTGCAAAGTTTTTTGTCATTCTAGTTGACCTTTTTACATTTATAAAAGATTCACTAAAGACACAGCCTGAAATTTCACTAAGTAATTTAGATGATATTTGAAAACCATAAGTTCTAGGGAGACATCTTCAAGATGGCAGTACGAGAGGGGACTCTTGAAACCTCTCCTGGAATATACAAATAATTGAACAACTAGCATCTAACACTGGAATCCCTAAGTAACGCAAAGCCTCAGCTGATAGACCTACTCATTGAAGGCAAACACACAAAGGCCATAGAAAGGGAGGAGAGAGGGAGAGAAAGAGAGGGAACAGTGCAAACACATTGTGGAGCATGACCTGGAGGCCACCTGGAGAGGTGCAGGCCTGGGATCATGGGCTGAGGTACAGAATAGCCCTGGACGGGTTGGAGGCTGAGAACTGACAAGAGCAAAGATATGGGTGTCTGGAGTGTGGGGCAGATAGCAGAAGCATAGGCAGAGAGATGTGTGCAGACAGAGCATGGTGTGGGCAGCATGAGAATCACAGGTGGCAGGAGCATGTGGACTGTAGCTACAGGATGATATAAGCAGCTGGAGTATAGCATGGGCAACCAGAATGAGGCACTCGTGGACAGAGCACAATGCAGGTAGCCAGAATGTGGAACAAGTGGGGTGCTGTGGTTAGAACATAGTTCACCAGAGGCTTGAGGATAGTGTGGCCCTGGATGAGTTAGGGCCCAAGCCAGAGTGCTGAACTACCTTGGACACAGAACCCTGGCTGCTTCACCTTACTCTCTTTTTATTCTTGTCTCCCCAACTCTCCCTACTGCCTGTTTAGAGCAAGCTACAACCAGAAAACCAAACTTACTATCTGCTACACAAAAAACTGTGCCTTTCCCAATAAACCTTGGCCTGACTCATCCAGCTGAAACTGGCAGCGGGGCTCAGGGAAACTAAAACACAGGTGTGGTAGTTGCTGACTGCAGTGGGATCTCATAGGCATAGAATAACATCACCCACTATATCCTCCCAAAGGGGAGACACACTGAGACTCAAAGTGACTGGGTCAAAGAAGAGAAGCCCACCTTCCATGAAATCTCTCAGAGTGAGAAGACCAATAACCAAAAGAAAATATTGTAAGATGGCACAATGACACTAATTGAGAAGTAAAAGAAAGACCTTTTCATATTAGGGGAAAAGTCCTTATGCCCAGGAAGAAAAATATTCAAACAGCAATGAGTACCCTAAGGAACTAAGCTTCTCAGAAAGAAAATAAAAGAAACTCCATAAAATAAACTTAAAGGTGTAGAAATATATTATCTAAATGACACGGAAATCAAAATTGAAGTTCTGCAAGCACTTAAAGAAGTTTTCTAAAAAAAATTAAACACAGAAAAGCAGTTAAGTGTTCTCAGAAAGAAAATCTGCAAGTGAAAGGAATACTTTAACAAAGAAATTGAAACTATAAAAAAGAATCAAATACACATTCTAAAGATAATGCAATAAAAGAAGTGAAAAATAAATTATCTAGCATAGGAAGCAGGGATGAAGAGATGGAAGAAAGAATTAGTGATATTGAACATAGAAATATGGGAATGTCACAGAAGAAAGAAGAGAGAGACATGACAGTGAAAATAAATAAAAAATCTCTACAAGAACTATCTGACACCACTAGAAACAGTAACATAAGAATAATGGGTATAGCAGAAGGACTGAAGGATTGGAATAGAGAATTTACTAAAAAAACAAAAGTAGATGAGAACGTCTCAAATCTATGGAACAAACTGGAACCTCAAATTCAAGGAGGAAACAGGACTCCTAGCTACCTGAATTCTAGCAGACCTTATTCAAGGCACATTATACTGAAGATGTCAAAGATCAAAGATAAAGACAGAATTCTCAAGATAGCCAGGGAAAAGAACACCATTACCTATAAAAGCAAGCCCTTCAGACTTCTTAATAGACTCTCAGAAAGCCATGAAGAAGTGCAATTAAGTTTACAAAATGTCAAAAGAGGGAAATTATCAGCCAAAAATAATCTATCAAGCAAAGTTATCCTTTAGATATGACAGAAGGGCAAAGACCTTTTCATGCATACAGAAGCTGAGGGAGTTCTCCAACACAATGCTAGCATTTCAAAAAATACTGAAGAAGGCTATTTGACCTGAAATAAAAAGTAAAATTAGGGATGCTGGTATAGCTCAGGGATTGAGCACTTATCTTAAAATCATGAGGTCTGGGGTTCAATTCCTGGCCTCAGCCCTTACAAATACATATGCTGAACTGCAGTGCAATTGTTATCTGCCAGGATGGCTTGGACAAAGATGTTTTCATCTCCAACTCAGGAGGCCTCCAGTTTGTACCCCACATCATGCAGCTCCACCTCCACCTGTGTGGAATGAAATCATGTACCACTGATGATGTACAACTATGGAATCTATTCTGGGCCTTCCTTACTTCTCTCTCTCTCTCTCTCTCTCTCTCACACACACACACACACACACACACTCTCAAAAAATAAAATAAGTCTTTAAAAAGAAAAATGAAAATAAATAAGGGTAAACTGGGGCAACAAAACCATAAAAGGGGAGCAAGTAAAATTTTAACTTTCCAAAATGGATATAAGAACCATGTTTCAGAAAAGCAACCATGCACATATGAAATTTCTTTTACAAAAAGTTCATAGTAATCACTAAAAAAAAAAAAATAAATAAA
>PVKE010017545.1:0-30611 GCA_004027555.1 Craseonycteris thonglongyai
GATCCTCGGTCCTCATGGCCTCAAAGCGAGCGCTCAACCCGCTGAGCCGTCCCGGCTTTCCCCACCTGGGTTCTTTTGGCTCATTGGGTCTCACAGTCCACAGTACTCGTCTTAGGTTTTAATCTCCTTTATCTGTCTTTCGTGGATTAAAAATGAACAAATAGAACAAAGTAAAATGGTGCTATTTCCCTGAGATAGGGATCAGGGGCCCTTTTCAACCTTGTAATACATTATCTCTTGGCCTGTTTTTGCTTCCTTTATGCTTAACTTTGGGTGAGGTATGGAAACTTTTCCTTCTATGAGACAATGGGTCTTGCAGAGAGACATACCAGGATTATGAAAGCTGACCTTAAATTTCTTCTAGTAAAATTTATATTCCATGAAAAAACATGGTTTTATCTTGGAGTTAAGCTTGGGACATATATACCTCCCACAGATATGAGGCATGGAGTGTTCTGTCAAATAATATTTGGCTGGACTTCTGTGTTGTTTAAATTAGATTGTAAAATAGATGATAAACTCTTAGGAAGAATAAAATAGCGTGTACACTACTTTGAGTATTTTCTAAACAGTGACCCCACATTTACAAGCCTGATGCTCTGCCTCTTTCTTTCATCCTTGCCATCCACACATTTATCTACGAATTCTTTGCTGGTAATTCACAAATGCACACCAAAAAAAAAAATTTTTTTTTTTTTAAGTGAAGGACTATGTTTTGTTGAGCAGCGAACTCATGTTATATCTTGAGCACAATGAGAATCTCTGAGACCACACACAATATGTATGTGCTGCCTGCACGTGGTCAGCTGGGGCTCTGCAATTTCACCAGTCCTGGTTCTTTTGACATTAGCTCCAAACAGGTCCAAATTTTTGTCCACAAAAGTCTTAAGAATTTCAGCACAGTATCCCTAGCTATCGTATTTCTAAAAAATCAAGCTAGCAGCTGGTGGTGAAAATAAACCAGTGTTCTCCCTTTTATTTTCTGTGACTACATACAATTAATATTGTTAGTAATTGGTGGAAATTCAATGATAGATCAACCTTTAAAGAAAGCTCTTTGAAAGGAAGGATGCTGTTCTGGTAACAAAACAAACTGTTCTAGATTCATTAGGAAGTACTGGGTATAAATTTAAATATGTCACTGTACCTCGAAGTGAACATTTGCACCCAATGATCAAAGTTCTACTCTTCCATATCACATGAAAGCAAGTGGAAAGCCCCTAAAAGAATGGAGTGCTTGATATTCATTTAATCAGTTACTTCTGATGTCACTTAATATTTAACAGTAAGGCCTCATGAGTAACCTGTGAAATTTTTGTATATCTGAAGGATTTCTTCTCAATGAATATATAGGAACTTCAAAGGAGAAAACACTGTAGAAATTTATAACTTAAAAATAGTTAAACTATGCATTTACTTCTTCAATAAAAGGAATTATTGGGGATGCTGGGATAGCTCAGTGATTGAGCACTTGCCTTGCAATCATGAGTTTTGGGGCTCGATTCCTGGCCCCAAATTGTGCAAGCCCATATGCTGAACTGTGGCATAACTAAAAACAGCAAGGATGGCTTGGCAGTGAAGATTCTCACCTCCCATGTGGGAGACACCTGATTCAGTTCTGACCTCTGTGGCCCCACATCCACCTGTGTGGAATGAAACTGTATCACAGCTAATGATGTACAACCATGGAGACTGCTCTGGGCCCTCCCCCTTCTCTCTCTCTCTCCCACCTTCTCTCAAACAATTAAATAAATCTTGAAAAAGATAAAAATAATTATTTGTATCTTTAAAAAATATATCACCTGTAATTACATATGTTTCTTTCATTTCTCAAATAGTTTTCATCCTTTCATCAAATTAGCATTTATTGAATGCCCCTTATATGTGCCCAATATTGAGCTAGGTATAAGATTTCTTTCTGTTTATAGAAGCTCACAGTCTAGGGAAAGAGAAGAATGAAACTTAAAATATTAATTAAATGGTGCAAAAGTGGTATGTTTGGGAAGCTGTGTCTGATCATATGTCATATAGTCATATGATCATATAGTCATATGAGGCTGTTTTGATCCAATCTAAGAGTTTCAAGAAGTTGTCCTAGAAAAGGTAATAACCTCTCTGAGTCCTGAAGGATGAGAATGATTTAAGCAAGCAATGGGAAAGAAGGGATCTTCCAGCAAGAGGGGAGTAGACACAGAACAAGTGCACGTGTGTGCATATGTACATGCATGCATGCATACATACGAGTGTGTGTGTGAGAGAGAGATAGTACTTAATTTCAAACACCCGGAGCTTGGAGTTGGTTGGTGATAATGGGAGATGAAGGATGATAAATGAGGTTGATTAAGTGAACATTGCCTCTCCCATTATAGTCCTAAACCTTTCCAACCTTTCCTGGCAGAGGCCTTCATAGCCTCTGAGATAGGAGGCTGAGAGTGTAGATATCTCATCTTGCATTTAGATATAAGCCCATGCAGCCTTGTGGTTTTTTTCTCGGTGTCTGTGCTTGTGGCTGACTGGTTCCCTTTATAAGCACAGTAAATGTAATTTCCCATCCTGTGTTACTAATATAGAGTATTAAACATTCATTCTGTGAGTCCTTCAAGAGGTTCTAATGTATACAGGAGCTGAAAAATCCTTTCTCTCTCTTTCTTACTCAGCAAATTCTCTTTGGGTCATTCCATGGCTTCATGTGTTACCACAACTTCAATGACATGTAAATGTTCATGGCTTTGTATAGATCCCTCCAGCCTAAGCCACCCCTGAGCAGAGACCTGAATATCCAGCTTAATTATCTCATGAGTATCACCCTTTGATGCTTGCTTGTCTCCTCAGTCTTGTTGTATTCAAAGCTGAACTAATTGCCCCACCATAATTTCAGTGAATGGCAGGATCATTTACCCAGTTTCCAAACATACAAAGTGAGAAATCATTCTTGATCTATTTGCCTTCCTTACCCCTGATATTTAGTCAGTCACCCAATATTGTCAATAGACTCTGCTTCCTAAATGGTTTCATTTTCCCTGCTACTGTAGTTCACATGATTCTTTCTCAGTGAATCATCCAGCATCATCCTGGTTGGAGCATCACTCTGTCTCCCTCACTGCAGTCAAACTGGTCTTTCTCAAATATGAAGCTGACCATCTCACTCACCTGCTTTAAACTCAATGGCTGCCGTCCCACGGAATATATCATAATAGTTTATAAGGATCATCTACACTCTAGTTGTGTATAGATGTGGGCTCACAGTGTACAAACATGCTTCTATTGCTGGGAATCCTCTTGCAACAATCCCTGTTCCCAAATACTCTTCACATGGGTGATCCCCACCCCCCTCAACTCATTGTAACACAACTTTGATATCTTAAAAACTTTCCATGGTTTTTCTCTTTGATGTGACCTATTTGTTCCCAAAGCATTGTGTCCCTATCCTCCTGTAACACCCTTGCACCCTCCTGTGCTCCCCAGTGTACCTGTGACTCACTTGCAGGTTAACTGACCTGGCTTTCTCTAGCACTTGATGTTGGTCCTGAAGGTGGTCATTGTGTGTTCATCACCTCTGGGCCCCGTATCCCAGCCAAGTGCCTGTCACACATGTGATGACAAGTAATAAGATAGCTTTTATAATTTCATTTTTTAAAGAATTGCAATTATACATAAAGAATGAAAGAAAATTTTTGGAGTAAATCAAATAGCTGATATTTATTGAGCAATGAGAGATGCAATTTTCAAAATGTGATTTCAGTACAATAATATTTCTGACTATCTTAGTCTGTTCAGGCTGCTGTAACAAAATACCACAGATTGGGAAGCTTATAAACAACGGAAATATATTTCTCACAGTTCTAGAGGCTGAAAGTCCAAGATCAAGCTGCCAGCATGGTGGTGTTCTGAGGGCCTTCTTCCTGATTCATAGCCAACGCCTTCTCACTGTGTCCTCATGTACCGGAAGGGGCAGGAGGGCTCTGGGGGTGGGGGGGGAGGTCTCTTTTATGACAGCGTTAACCCATGCACAAGGGCTTCACTCTTATGATCTAAGTACCTTCCAAAGACCCCACTTTCTAAAATCATCATGATAAGCATTAGGATTTCAACATATAAATTTGGGGTGGGGGGACATGGACATTTAGTCTATAAGTAAAAAATTATTTATTCTACAGATGTTGGTTGAAATACTGTATTGCTATGTCCAAGACACCATGATAGAAGCCGTAAGAAATGATAAAGGGAGTAAACAAATTCCCAAGGAGCTTGTTGCCTAATAAGACTAAAAATATATGAATACAGTTGATTGAATACAAAGTAGAAAATGATGAATATCTTAGAACAAGCACAGATAAGTACTTAGGCTTTTGGTGGAGGCAGAGATTAATTTGCAATGGAGCAGCTGCAGAAAGCTCCTCAGAGAAACTGATGTTGTCACTGTAGAGTGAATGCAGTCAGCCGAGTGTACTGTATGGAGAAGGTAGGGCAGGGAAGTCACCTCAGTGAGCCACCCCAAACACCTGAGCATCACCTCTCTCCCCACTACTTGATTTGCCACCATTGAAAATACATGTGTGTGTGGAAGGGGAGGTGGAGGGATGGGTATTGTTCACTACACTATCTTTCCACTGCCTACAACAGTGTCTGGCACATGGTAGGTGTTTAGTTAATGTTTTTGCAAGGAAGGAAGGGAAAAGAAAGGGAAGAAGGAATTCATTTTTAAATTTGATTCTAATCTCTAAGTAGGTATACTATGGATGTTACAGAGGTGATATAAATATATTTCAGAAAGTGGGATCCTCCATACTTTACTTAAGTGTACATTGGAGCAAGTTAAAACATTTACTCATTGGGGCAACATTGGTTGGTAAAAATTACATAGGTTCCAGGTGTACAATTCTACATTACATTGTCTATGTATTGCACTATATACTCACCAACCAGAGTCAGTTCTCTTTCCATCACCATATATTTGATGCCCTCTCCCTACTTCTCCACCCCCCTACTCTCCCACCCACCTGCCCCTTCACCCTCAGGTAACTGCTAAACTAAATAATATACAATGGAGAAAAGAAAGCCTCTTCAGTAAATGGTGCTAGTTAGAATGGAAAACCACATGTGAAAGAATGAATCTGGAGTGTGAACTGTCACCATATACCAAAATTAACTCAAATGGATTAAAGACCCCCACAGAACTCCCAAAACAATAAAGTGCACAGAAGAAAACATCAGTAATAAATTTATAGACCTTGGGTTCAGAGAGGACTTTATGAACTTGACCTCAGAGGCAAGGGAAGTAAAAGCACAAATAAGTGAATGGAACTTTATCAAACTAAAAAGCTTCAGCACAGCAAAGGACACCATCAATTAAGTAAAGAGGAAACCAATTGAATGGGAGAAAATACTAGTAAATAATGCCTCTGATAAAGGGCTAAATCTAAAATATATGAAGAACTTGTACAACACAAGAAAAAACAACAACAATCCAATTGAAAAATGGGCAGAAGACCTGAGTAGACACTTCTCCCGTGATATATGAAAAAATGCTCAGTGTCCCTAGCAATTAGGGAAATGTAAATCAAAACCACAATGAGATATCACCTCACAAATGTTAGAATGGCTATTATCAACAAGATAAGGAATAACAAGTGCTGGAGAAGCTGTGGAGAAAAAGAACCCTACTACACTGCTGGTGGGAATGTAAATTGGTACAACTGCTATGAAAGGCAGTATGGAGATTCCACATTTACTTTTATCCAGGATTTAACTACCCAGATTTTTTTGGGGAAAAGCAAAACAAAACAAAAAACAAGACAATAAACTCAAGTCTTTTAGTTATCTGTTATTAATAGGACATTAAGAGGAAACTACCCAGGAAGGGGAACAAAGGAAGGCAATGATTTAGTGTTCTTGAAACAAATGAATCAATGAATATAAATTTATTTGAGAGGTTCTTTTCCATTCCTATTATCTATATTTACCAAATAAAGAACAAAAACAATTAGAACACTCCAAGGAACCTACAATAGCCACTATCAAATAATTTGTTTGTAATTTTTCCAGTATTTCGTAAGTGAAGTGTTATATAAGTTGATGACTTTTGTTTGCTATTCATTTTCTTCCCCCGCCCCCAAGACATCCTGTCAATCACGTAGTTTCACTATAAATGCAACAAAGCTTTCTTTTTTTTAGTGATTGTAAAACATAGCTTAGTGAGCTCTTTTGAATATGCTTTATGTTTTCTCTCTCCCTTCCTTCCTCCCTCCCTCCATCCCTCCCTCCCTTCCTTCCTTCCTTCCTTTCTTTCTTTCTTTTTGAGTATTTGTTCTCTTTTCTCACAGTTTGAAAACAGAGGAAGTAATTCCCATTTACATGTATGAATATATTGGTCTTTAATACTAATCAGATAATACTCAGACAGGAACAAAACAGAAGAGAGTGATTTTTATTTCTCTAAAGACTTCTGGGGAAGCCAGGATGGCTCAGTGGGTTAAGTGCTCACTTTGCAGCACTGGGGAGCCTGGGGACCAGTGATCGAATCCCGGCCCCGGCCCGTGTGGACCCATATGCTGAACTGGGGAGTTCACCCAGTTCAGTTCTCTCTCTGTCTCTGTCTCTGTCTCTGTATCTCTCTCTCTCTCTGTCAAAAAACAAAAACAAAAAAACCCAACAAACTTCTGTCCATACTCTTTGTTTTGTTATCAGTATATCCAGTTCTGGAAAGTATTTTCTCATAATTTTATCTTTCTTAAAATTGCTTTTTGGGAAATATTGAGTGAAAGATGCAGTACACAAACAAATTGAATTAAATATGAAAGACAGGTTAATTGGGCTCTGTTCTCTTGATGTGCTAGGGAGTTAACCAAGCATGATACATTAACATTAATGGAAAAACCCATCACTTACCATGTGCATACTTAACATCCTAGAGGCAATTTCTCCCCCTAGTTTGCTACATAAAGAGTAATTTTATCAATCACGCATCTTAAAGACTACGTATTAATTTAAATTTGAATTACATTGAGAAGCTACTTTCCAAAAAACCATTGATTTTTCATTAATATATCTATGAGATCCTAGACACTGTATTCTTTAAGTTTTCAAATAATGAGAGTATTTTTCATCCATATTTTAAATATAACTTTCATTTTACTGTATTTTAAGTGAAGCTCAAGATTCAGAAAAAATATTTTTCTCAGCTTTTTCTGTCTGGTTATTTTGCTTAGTATGATGATCTCAAGTTCTACCCATGTTGCTGCAAATGGCAGTATTTTATCTTTTCTTATAGCTGAGTAATATTCCATTGTATATATGTACCACAGCTTTTTTATCCAGTCAGCTATCACAGGGCACTTTAGTTGACTTGGCAACTGTGAACAGCGCTGCAATGAATATTGGGGTACATATGTTTTTACAGACTAAGGTTTTCAAAGTTTTTTTTTGGTAGATACTCAGAAGGGGGATTGTCAGGTTATAGGGTAGCTCCATTCCCAATTTTCTGAGGAATCTTCATACCATCTTTCATAGCAGTTGTGCCAATTTGCATCCCCACCAGCAGTGTATAAGGTTCCCTTTTTCTCCACAGCCTCTCCAGCACTTGTTGTTTCTTGTTTTGTTGATAATAGCCATTCTAGCAGGTATGAGGTGGTATTGCACTGCGGTTTTGATTTGCATTTCCCTAATAGCTAATCAAGTTGAGCATTCTTCGTATGTCTATTGGCTGTTTGTATGTCTTCATGGGTGAAGTGCCTGTTTAGGTCTTCTACCCATTTTTCAATTGGGTTGCTTGTTTGGTTTGTTTTTTTGTTTGTTTGTTTTATTGTTTTGTTGTTGTTACTGAGTTGTGCCTTCTTTATATATTTTAGATATTAGACCCTTTTCAGAGGCATTATTTGCAAATATTTTATCCAGTTAGTTGGTTGCCTCTTTGTTTTGTTGATGGTCTCTTTTGCTGTGCAGAAGCTTTTTAGTTTGATAAAGTCCCATCCCTCTATTTTTGCTTTTACTTTTCTTGCCTTTGAGGTCAAATTTATAAAATCCTCTCTGAAACCAAAGTTTGTAAGTTTAGTAGCAATGTTTTCTTTTATACAATTTATTGTTTCAGGTCTTATGTGGAAATCTTTAATTCATTTTGACTTCACTCATAAGTAGAATATAAAACTGAAAGCAACAAAGATACAAAACCTCATGGACATAGTCATTAGTTTAGTGGATATATGAAGGTAAGGAGGAAGCAGGAAGGGAGGGTGGGGGGGAGGTAAATGTATGGTGATAGAAAGAAAGCTGAGTCGGGGTGGTGAACACATATTGTAACACATAGACAAAGCATTATAGAATTGTATACCTGGAACCTATGTAATTTTTACTAACCAATGTCAACCTAATAAATTTAACAATAACAAAAGTTTACAAAATTGTTTTTCTCAATTTGAATCAGAAATCTATAGCAGCAGAGATTTCAAAATATGAGCATTTCTTGTATACAAGGAGATGAGTTATTCACCAGCTCTCTCTACACAGAACAAAGCTGACACAGATGGAAGTAAACAGGAAGAGGCTTATGTGCAACCCAAGAACATTTACACCATATGTATACTTTACTTACAGGCTCTAGAATGTGATGCACTCAGTCTAAATACTTCTGAAGAAATGATCATTTATTTTTCTAGTTCAGTAGGTGTGAAGTTGCCAAAGAAGAAAAAGGGAGAAGGACTTTTACTGAAGGCACACTAATTATAGAGGAAAGAGGGGATCCTCATTTATCAAAGAATTTAAGATTAGAATCAGTCCTGTTTTACAAACTGATTTAAAATTTATCTTATTATTTTATGGACAAAACAGGATTGTTTTTACAGTCACCTGAGACTACATACTAGTGATTATGTGTGTATATGCTTGTGTGTGCACATACAATAAGGAAATTTAGGTTTTAACATTGTTAAGCAAGTGGAATCACTTACCAGTTAACTGTCAATTTTTCTCTAATTAAAAAAACATGCTTAGACTCTCAGGCTCCAAGGACTGATGCTCATCAGTTCGAACACTATGGAAGCAGAATTAGATGACCCTTGCAGTAGGCTGTTTCTTATCTCCTATATCTCTCTCTCCTTTGCTTTTTCAGCTCATCCTAGGGATTCTCCATTTCTAGGGAAAGTGAAAGGCTATCTGCCCTGGACCCTCAGTGTGCAAGAGATTCCGTGGCCTGAAGCAGGACTCTTAGTACAGCAGTCTTCCTGTGCATCAAGTTGGCCCCAGGGGATAGAGTGCTTTGAAACACTAATATATTCTTTTTTAAAATCCTAGTTCACTTAAAAAAAACAAAACATAACAGCTTTATTGAGATAGAATCACATACCATGCACTTCACCCATTTAAGGTTTTCAATGAATCTAGTAGTGCAATCATCACTACCATCAATTTTGAACATTTTCAAAGAGAAACCTTTACCATATGCATTTTTAGCTCCTTTCCACTGGTTGACTACGGTGCTCTTCATCTCTCTTTTTTATATATTCAGCTTTATCTTTTCTTTTTTTAAAGATTTGTTTTATTGTTTTGACAGAGAGAGAGACAGAGAGAAGGGGGAGGGCCCAGAGCAGTCTCCGTAGTTGTACATCATCAGGTTTGACATGGTTGCATTCTCGAACTGGGGCCTTCCACATGGAAAACACATCCCAGTTCAGCATATGGATCCTGGATCTGTACGGGCCGCGGCTGGGATGAAATTCTCAGTCCCCAGGGCTGTAAGGCGAGCACTTAACCAGCTGCTCTATCCCAACGTCCCTATCTTTTCTTATGCTCTTATTCTTCTCCTCCTCTCCCTGCTTGCCTCTCTTCTCAGTTTCTCTTTCTTTTCCTTGCAAAGGGTGAACATGTCTCTTGGTCTGGCTATTGTTCATTGCCAAGGGGAGGAAGAGAGAGGATGTGAGGACAGAAAGGAGGGAGTAAAAGGAAGACAGAGGAGCCTTTAACCTGACTCTGGAGATGAATGTGAACACAGAAAACTGAAAAATAGAATGCATCTCTCCAGCCCTCTCCTCTTCTTCTGCTGACACATTATTCCATCCCATCATTCCTCTGTAGTTCTTTACCACAAGCTCACTTGCTACAATACTGCACTTATCTCATTCTGTGTTTTTATTCTCCAAAGTAGTAACCAAGGCAGACTAGTGATGCAGATACTTATGTTACTGTCATTGACTGTGTCATTGTCCTCCTCCTCCTTCTCCTTCTCCCCTCTCTCTCTCACACACACACACACACACGAGAGAGAGAGAGAGAGAGAGAGAGAGAGAGAGAGAGAGAGAGAGAGAGAAAGATACAAAAGCAGACCACAGTGTGTGCATAAAAACTGACTCATATGAATGCTGATGACATTTCAGACATAATGTTTAACTGCAGTGTCTATTTGTTCTATCACCAGATGACTTTGAAACTTGAAAGGCGTCTCAGGCATAAACAGGTGTACAGTTTTCCCAATGAAAACAGAGAGAGTCCCTCCCAGCCAGCAAAGGAGTCAGTAAATATTGAGTAATTATACTTGACCACATTAATATCACATCATCTCTTCTGACGGGTAGTAAATATTCATAAGATATGTTTATGGTTCTGCAGTCTGACGCCTAGCAGGTCACCGCTCCATTCACTCTGAGTGTGCAAGTCCACACAGACTTGTACCAGATACGAATCTGTAGGGATGGTGCCCATGGGGTGACAGGTGATTCGGTTCTGGGGAAGCATACTGGCCCTCTGCTTGTCTTCTTTTCTCTTTCACGGAAAGAGAACATATTAGAGACCACAGGAAAGATATAAAAAGTAACGAAAATCTCTTATTTTTAAAGAAAATGGAAAGGCCAGAAAAACTGCGGTTGATAGAGATCTTCTGTATGTTGAGACACACTGGCCCAGGCGTTTCCTGGGCCTCCAGTGGATGTACATGCCACAGTGTCTATGTGTTTGCACATGTGCACGTGTCAGCTAGGGAATCCGCAATGAAGGATTGTGACCCAATGCAGGCTTTGGAATTATACTTCCTAATCACTCAGAAAAGACCTACAGAGAGGTGTGCGTGGAGAGAGTGAGGGCAGGCAGAGGGCTGCTTGAGCCAGCAGAAGGTCGGGCAGCTGGACAGCAGCTGGACAGCAGCTGTGTTGCCCATGGCTGTCATCTGCGTTGAAAATTTTGGAATTAATTATCCTAGAAATGAGAAATGCAAGCCTCATGACAATGATTATGACAATGACTAAATCCATCTACACACATGTACGCACTTGCATAAGGCCTGCAAATGTGGTGTAAGATAGAAAGCCACAAGGAAATAGAAAAAAATATTGACAGCTTGCAGTGGAAGCAGAGGGGCATTTTTTTCTTTTACTAACATTCTATATTAGAAATTCTATAATTTGTAAATGACATGATATAATTTTTACAATTTTTCTCAAAATGTAAACTTTAGTATATAGTTTTGGAAAGCTTAAATGAAGACAAAACCTTGTTCAGGTCCTAAGGTAGTAAAATTTCCCAATAATTTTTATGGTCTGACTCTAAACAGACAAATTTGCAGAAGTGTGGGTAGAAAGCATGAAGCTGAAATTGAAGTCTGTAAAAAAACAGAATACTTTTATAAGGATTTCACTGTTAAACTCATTAAGTTTAATGAGCCAGTATGGATTTGAACAATTTTCAAAATCTAACAACGTGAACAGGCAGTGTACTTTGAAGTCCCAAAGAAACTGTTACAAAGAATTGCCATTGTCAAGGTGGCATCATGGGTTAATTTCATATTTTGTATCAGGTGTCACTTTAAAAACAGCCCCCCCACTGGCCTAAAAGGAAATTGACCATTTATCAGAGAGGAGACAATGTCTAATACTATTGAGAAGGAGGTTTCATGTTATAGACTACAAAGAAATGCTGATCTACCTCCACTGTTTCCTTCCTACAGATCATCCCTTCCTTCAAACGTTGCCAAACATACACATCTGCACAGAAACACTCAGAGTCGCTTGGAAACCTCAGTATGCCTCAGTATAAAACAGTAGTCTTCAACCTTTTTGGCACCAGGGACGGGTTTTGTGGAAGACAATTTTTCCACAGATCTGGGGGACGGGGTTGAGAGGGATGGTTTCAGGATGATTCAAGCACATTTACTGTGCACTTTATTTCCATTATTATTACATTGGAATATATAATGAAATAATTTTTTTGTTAAATTTATTGGGGTGACATTAATTGATATCAATTACATTGTTTCCAGGTGTACAATTCTACATTACATTGTCTATACATCGAATTATGTGCTCACCACCCAGAATCAGCTCACTTTCCATCACCGTATATTTGATCCCCCTCCCTACCCCCACACCCATCTCTTCCACCCACCTCCCCGCTTACCCTCAGGTAACCACTAAACTATTGACTGTGTCCATAAGTCTTTGCTTCTTTGTTCCTCTCAGTTTTATATTCCACCTATAAGTGAGGTGGAATGTTTCTTGATGCTTTCATTCTGATTTATTTTGCTTAATAAGGTATTTTCAAGGTCCATCCATGTTGTCACAAATTGCTGTATTTCATCTTTCATTATTGCTGAGTAGTATTCCATTGTGTAAATGTACCACAACTTCTTTATCCAGTCATCTATCAGAGGACACTTTGGTTGATTCCACAACTTGGCCACCATGAAGAGTGCTGCAGTGAACATTGGGGTACATGTATCTATGCGGATTAAGGTTTTCAGGTTTTTTGGGTAGATACCCAGGAGAGGAATTGCTGGGTCATATGGCAATTCCATTCCTAGTTTTTATATAAAAACAACAGAGCTTCAGGAAAAGAAATGAGAAAAAATGATACCATTTGCAATCAAAAGAAAAATAAAATACTTAGGAATACACTTAACAAAGAATGTGAAGGACTTATACACTGAAAACTATAAGACACCATTAAAAGAAATTGAAGAAGATACAAAAAAATGGAAGGATATTCCACATTTGTGGATTGAAAGAATCAACATAGTTAAAATGGCCATATTACACAAAGCAATATACAGATTTAAAGCAATTCCCATCAAAATCCCACAGACATTCTTTCAAAAAATAGATAAAAAAAATTATCAGATTCATATGGACCCCAAAAAGGCCCCAAATTGCCAAAGCAATCCTCTGGAAAAACAAAAACATAATAAGGCTGGAGGCATCACGCCCCCTGACTTCAGTCTATACTATAATGAAGTAATTATACAACTCACCATAATGCAGAGTCAGTGGGAGCCCTAAGCTTGTTTTCCTGCATCTAGATTGTTCCACCTGAGAGAAGTGTGCAGTGTGAGAAAGAAATGTGGACAGAAGTGGCAAACAAAATAATGGACAGGTCATGCACAAACTAAAGTATTGGATTCTGACTTAAAGCCAGCCACCAAATGCAGCTGTACAATTGAAGTACATCAACTCACTTGCCACTTTTATAAAGCCTGCCACCAGATACAGCTTAATTGTTACTTGTTTCTCACTGACAGGGTTTGGATATGAGTCTGCAAGCAATTGATTTTTTATGGTCGCTGTGCAGTCAAATATCTCTGCTAATGTTAACCTGTATTTGCAGCCACTCCTCAGCACTAGCATCACCGCCTCAGCTCCACCTCAGATCATCTGGAATTAGATTCTGATAAGGAGCACGCAACCTAGATCCCTCACATGCGCAGTCAAAATAGGGTTCGCGCTCCTATGATAGTCTAATGCTGCTGCTGATCTGACAGGAGGAAGATTGCAGGCAGTAGTAATGTGAGTGATGGAGGAGAGCAGCTGTAAACACAGCTGAAGTTTCACTCATTCGCCCACCGCTCACTCCCTGCTGTGTGGCCCCATCCATGGCCAAGGGGTTGGGGACACCTGCCATAAAGGAAGGAGTAGGGGTGTGTTCCTCAGGAAGCCCAGAGAAAGGCAAAGGAAATAGCCAGCACTGCCATGCTCCCATGTTCTAGAAAAGCCCGTCTGCCCTGAGACTCATTCAACTTCAATTAGTTCTCGAAGATGGATTCCCAATCGTTGACTCTGGCTGTGAAATTCAGTTCTATAAATCATACCAAGAGATGCCGGGATGGCTCAGTGGGTCGAGTGCTCATTTTGCAGCCTGGGTTGGAGGATCGAGTCCCAGACCCAGCTTGTGTGGACCCATATGCTGAGCTGGGGTGTGCCCTCACTTGGGTTCTTGCCAGGGCGAGTTTCCCATGTGGGAGGTCTCTTGCCTGGTTCCTGCCCTGCGCGGCCCCGTGCCCACCTGTGAAACGAAAGTATATAAAAAACTAGTGTGCAACTGTGGAGACTGCTCTGAGATCTTTCCTTCTCTCTGTCTCTCTCTCTGTCTATGTAGAAAAACAAAACCAAAAACAAAACAAAACCTTAAATCACACCAAGAACAATTTATGGACCTGAATAATCTATGCTTCTTCAAATTGGACCTCATTTCAGCTTTCTTAGATTGCAAAACTAACACATCGAGAGAGCTTAATGCCAGCATATTTGGACAGGTTTGCCAACAAAAAAATACAACTGGAACATTTCTTTTGAAACTATTTTTACAAGTAAGTTCTTTTTTCTTTTAGTGGTAATTGACAAAATTAAAGACAAAAGAAACTTTTTCTACCTTTTTGAATGAGTTATGCTTAGTGCCACGCCATCCCACCTCCTACCTGACGTAGCCCCTGCCCCCACATACTCGTGATGTCTTTCTTGTCTGAAGAGCGCTCATTAGCACTAATGCACATGCCCTTATGCCATTTTACCCTATTATGAAATATATTCCCAGCCTGTGACAACTGGAGGCCAGAGATCACACATGTGTGGCAAAGCAAGGGGCAGCACAGGACTGAGGATCTGCCTGCTCCCAGTAAAGGTCCAGGAACGTGTGTGAGTGATGTAGAGGGTGGGAAGCCTGTCACACCACATCCTTCCCTTTGCCACGTCATGAGATTATTTGGAGCTTCTCAGTGGATTATCCAGTGACTCAAAAGAATTTGTCACATGGGCAAAGTAAACTAGGTGAGGTGGGCAGTGTAAGGGAAAGCTTTGGAGATTTCCAGGCAACATTCACACACGCAGGAAGCGTGAGCAGCAGGCAGTCTGTATGCAGGCTGAAACTCGGAGACTGCAGCCTCCTCAGCGGCCGTCACAGGGGCCTGCATGCTGTGCCCCCAAAGTAGTCTTCCTACCCGACCTCTCAGTTGGAGTAATGTCTCTGTCTGCTCACCTACAGAGCAAGTCCAGAATCATACTGTTAGTCCTGCAGTTTAAAATGTGAGAAACAAAGTACATTACCTTACCCCTTAAATCAGCAACTCTACCTTCCCCACCTGTGTCACCACACTCACAAGTTCATGTTTCTGTGTTTCCCTTAGCAATTCCCAAGCTTAGTAAGTCTCCAAGTCTCACTGATTCCTTTTTTACAGTGTGGGTCAGAACCAGCTTCTCCTTCTGTTCTTGTCACTCTTCTAGTCCCTCACGCTTGCTGTCCCAATCCTGCCCCTGCCATCCTGCAGACAGGACCTGTGGGCCAGAGCTGCATGGATCACCTTCTAGGCCGTTACTCACTGCATCTCTGAGCAGTTGAAACTCTTTGCCATACAGTCACGGCCCCCACCCCTATTGTGAGCGCGTGCTGGCCACAGTCGTCCTCCCCCAGCCCTGCACCTGCTTGTTTTCCCACGATCTGCATCTCTGTCCTCACCTTCGGCATTGATTGAGGCTAGTCCTCATTCAAGAACCTGCTCCTGGATCCTACACGAAGAAACAACAGCAGCAACAGCAAAAACACTTTTATGAAAACTCTGTCTTCTTAGATTTTATGTATTTAATGAAATAACACATATAAGGTGATATGTGCTTATCATAATGCCTGGTTACATAGTAAATGTTTAATAAGTATATATTCCTATTGTTAAGATTATATTATTATTAAATATATACATAATAACAATAAACCACAACATACATTGCTTTTGCCTTTAAAATTTTTATTTTTTTTAATTTATTTTATTTATTTATTTTTTTGACAGAGAGAGAGAGAGAAGGAGAGAGAGAGAGATACAGAGACAGAGCTGAACTGGGGGAGCTCCCAGTTCAGCATATGGGTCCTCACGGGCCGGGGCCGGGATTCGATCCCTGGTCCCCAGTGCTGCAAAGTGAGCACTTAACCCACTGAGCCATCCGGGCTTCCCCTAAAAATTTTAATTTGTTTGTTTTCTGACCCTTAAGGTTTTTCTGACCCTGGAGGGTAGGCTCTTTTTTGTAGTTTGCATTACCATAGTGCCTAGTACAGTGACATGGTGTGAATATTTGTGGATGGAATGCAATGGCAGCAGCTTTTGTCTCCCACTCTCAGCCTGCACTGAAACAGGATACTATGTGGCTACTTGTGTAGCTGTGGTAGATAGAATGCTGTATTTGGCGGTGTTGATTCAACCTTAGTGTGTGTGTATTTGGATATGGAATATTTAAAATCTCATTATTTAAAGATAAATTTTTATTGTTTTTTGACAGAGACAGACAGACAGAGACACAGAGAAGGGGGAGGGCCCAGAGCAGTCTCCATAGTTGACAGCATTAGTTTTCCATATAGTTTCACTCCACAGGTGGGCGAGGGGCTGTTCAGGGAAGGATCTAGGCCAGGAGCCTCCTGCATAGGCCCCGCAAGAACTGAACTGGGGGCACACCCCAGTTCAGCATATGGGTCTGCATAGGCCGGGGCCAGGATTCAATCCTCAGTCTCTGGGGCTGCAAAGTGAGAACTTAACCTGCTGAGCCATCCCAGTTTCCCCATATTCTCATTATTTAAAAACACGCTAGGATGGAGCTTTAAAATCTTTCTGGCAGTAAATCAAAACTACCTCTTATCTATTTTTTTTTCCTTTCTTCCACATTTATAAATTACATCTTGTCTCAATAAAAAATTATCCACTTTTCCACTTCTTCACACTACATTTTATTCCATGCAAAGAATGTGCCTTTGTTTCTAAAGAATCCCTGCTTTAACACATATTCTATTCTTGTGGCAACTCAGGAGATTTCAGAATGAAATTGAAGAACATTAAACAGCTTAAATTCTCTCAAAGTATTCTAATCTCCCTACTAATTCTTTTGTCTACGACGCCAAACAGGTTATATAGATATACTAATCTCAGTATCTACTTGACAAAGCACCTAGTACGTGTAAGGTCTTGTGCTAGGCGTTTCATCATTTTTATTGCCTCAAATGTATTCAGAATAAAATCGAACCTCTGAGGCAGTTTTGCATAGTAGTTGAAAGCCTAGATCCCGGAGTTAGTGTACCTGGGTTTCTATCCCTTCTCTACAACTTCTTAGCTGCAAGGCCTTGATTGGTTTGTTTAAGCTGTCTGTGCCTCAGTCTCTTCAGCTGTAAAATGCAAATCATAATAGTGCTTATTTCACAAGGACACAGTGATACCTGGATGATTTAACACAAAAATAGCTAAAATCACAATATACGGCAGAGTAAAAATGATAGAAGTATGTAACCTGTTATCAATACTATTGAGTAGTATCCAAATTGTGTTTTGATGGCATCCTTCTTTAATTTTTAAAATAGCTTCACTACCTAAATTTAGTAGAAATAAAAATTTCCATGCATATATTTTAGATTAACCTGGTCATCTTTTATAAAATATTTTACATGTTGATTATCAGTAACAATTAGTTAAAACAATTAGTTAAGGGGAAGCCGGGATGACTCAGTGGGTTAAGCGCTCACTTTGCAGCGCTGATGACCGAGGATCGAATCCCGGCGCCGACCCATGTGGAACCATATGCTGAACTGGGGAGTGCCCCCAGTTCAGTTCTCTCTCTGTCTCTGTCTCTGTATCTCTCTCTCTCTCTCTCTCTGTCAATAAATAAATAAATAAATAAATAACAATTAGTTAAAACCAATTACTTGAACAATATTTTTGAGTAGTTTTTACTCTAAAATACTGGTAGAAAAAGTAGTGCTGATTATATTTTCTTGAAAGTAGAAATTCATTTTTTCCCACAATTACACTGGTGTCCCCAGTCCTTAATGTCACAGAGTTATTTAAAACAAACAAACAAACAAGCAAAAAACAAAAACTGCTTTCTAACAGCTCCCTTTAAGATATAATGAAAAATTCCTGATATTGGTTTTTATTTCTAATTAAAACAATATTGCTTTACACATACCAAATTATAGTAAACATTTGCCTTTGGTATGTTAGCTAATTTAGAGGGAAGAGATTTGGTAATCAAGTTTTTTAATAGGAAGCCTGCCTATGCATATTTGAGCCTGCAGATGAGTATTTATTCTCCAATTGTGGAATGATGAAAGGTTACCTCTTAAATGAAGATCTAAAATGTATGCTTTTGTAGTACATATTCCAAAAGACTCCCAAGCACATTGCTTGAATGGGGAATCGGGGGAGGGACAGTGGGACTTCTGTATAACCTCTAGTATCTATTAGTGTTTGGGACCACTTAGCTCAAGTGGTTGTAGGATGCTTTCTTTATTTCTGACTGGGGCTAGTCTGGTTTTCCTTTTTCAGTCACACTGTACTCCTAGTCTTAGCTCATACGTTTCTCAAGTTGAATCTGAATTTGCCACTTTGAGACCTAAATGCCCTGTTGACATTGAGTCAATATTAGCATTTAACCAGGATTAGACATCTGTGGGTATATATAAATATTTACATACCTAAATATATCTTCATGCATATTCAGATAAAATTTTGCAATTTCATTTAAATTAAGTATATTAAATTTAAAGCCAAACAAAGGACAGATTATTACATTATAAGCTGTAGAAAAATGTATATCTTTAATTTATGAATTCTTTTTTAAATTGTGGTTTGAGTGTTTTTGACTTAAATCATACTGCAGTTGCCCTTTGGATAACTATCTTGAAAAATGTTTTTACTTCTCAGTGAAATTTTATTTGAAAATAATGTATATTTATAAAAAGAAGAAAAACATACTTAAAAGACCTTTGCAAAAATTATATGTATTTCATACTAGAATATTCCAAATAAAAATGTACTTGACAATTAAAAAGATAAAAGAATTTTTACATAGTAAAAAATATTCATTGCAATAGTAGAAACATATTTATTACTGTAATTTTGTTTTGATTGAATTGATATTGTAGCATATGAATTGCTTTATTTGTTTAATTTACTTCTTAATGTTAATTATGTAGATAGTATTCTATTGGAAATTTAAAACTGCAGATTCTGTTCATTAGATCTTCTCCATGCATAGATTATACAAATTACTTAGTACACTAAGCTGATTTCAGCATAAAATTTAAAAGATTATTAGTGTGCTACTTAGTATACTATCACATTCCTTCAGATTAAATATTCTTATTTTTTAAAGATTTTATTTATTATTATTATTTTGTTGACAGAGAGGAGAGAGACAGAGAGAATGGGGAGGGCCCAGAGCATTCTCCACAGTTGTATGTTATTAGTTTTTCCATGTAGTTTTATTCCACAAGTGAGAGCAGGGCTGTGCGGGGCAGGAACCAGACAAGGGGCCTCCTGCATGGGAGGGGTGACCCTATAGCTGGGGGGCTTCCCACATGGGAAGCACACCTAGGGCGGGCTGGAAGGGGGAAGAGTATGTGGCCTCCCACATGAGTCTGCAAGGGGTGGGGCCAGGATTCAATCCTTGATCCCAGGGGCTGCAAAGTGAGCATTTAATTCGCTGAGCCATCCCATCACCCCTGCCTTCAGAAAAAAGTTGTACCTTGGAAGTTTCTAGTAACACACACACACACACACACACACACACACACACACACACACACACACACACACCAACTTTAACTTTTACTCTTGATGCATTTTTCCTTCCCTGTCTAGTTCACTGAAAATATTACTTATAACAGAGCAGTTCAGATAACATTTTTATACACACTCAATTAAAGTAAATGTCATATGTTGGGATTTGGCTCTTTGCTATTAGAATAGACATTAATGAAATGACTAAGTTCATTATCTCCAATGAAACAAAAATATATACAGATTGCATCTAATTCTTTACTACACACACATTTCTGTGTATGCCAACGGGGTTTAGTCTTTATCAGTTTCAAATTTATGAATAATTTGAAAACCACATGAGGAGCCCGGGAGGCTAAATTGTGATAGGGGCTGCTGCTTCTCCCGGAAGGGGCTGGTTCTTCACCGGTGCAGCTGAGCCTTTGTGGTTTCATCTGGACAATGGGTGGAAATGCCTGAAAGTAGAAAAGGCTATATTGGTTTTCCTATAAGGACAGAGGCAGTTCCTAGGAGGAAACATTCAATCTCGGATAGGTAAATAGTGGTACTGGAAAGAGAAGAGTCCACTGGGCTGAGTTTGGTGGACATTGGGTGGTGAGATGAGGGATTGAGAGTAAGTTCTGTGCTGATTGAGACATACAAGTCTCTTTCGGAGTTTTATGCTTGAAATCTTGCTTGGCATCAGTTTGAATAATATTTGTAAATAAATAAATTACATGTGTGGTAACTGACTGTTATACATGAGATAACTATTCATCGAATTTGGAAAGTGTGTTTTAAATCTAAGGCACATTGATTACTCTTATATGACCAAAGCTCAGGTTTTATAGGTAGTGAAGATGAAGATGGTTTGCAGACGCAGCTGGGTCAAATCAAGGGGGTCTTTGAATGCTAGAATGCTATGCAAGAGAATTTCAACTTGGGTCTAAGAGCATACATTGATAACAAGTAGAAGGAAAGGAAGAAACAATGGCTCCTTTTTTCTGAAATGCATCTGCAATATGAAAATTGCATTCCTTTAACTAATAGAAATATAAATTATAGAGGGATAAATTGGGGTTGGAAAGAAACATCCTTTATTGAATGCATGTAGACCATCACTCTTTATCCAGTGTAATTCTTCCCTTGACAGTGAGTGGAATGCTATTTTCATACCACGTATGAGGAAACCATGACCTGCAGAGAGTAAGGGTTGGTGGTAAAAGGAAGATTGAACTTAATTTGGCCAGCCCTGAAAGCCTCCTTTGCTTCTACAGGATTCCCTGGGTGCATTAGTTGAGTAGAATAAATTCTCCTTTAAAAATAGAAGTAAAGATACATGAAAAATAAATTATTTTATTTCCTGGAAAAAGAGAGAGAGAGAGAGAGAGAGAGAAAGAGAGAGAGAGAGAGAGAGAAGTGAAGAAATGATCATTGCCCAGAAGGAGCCTTCAATAAAGTTCCTTAACATTAAAAAGATCATTAGGGAGTTCTGCTTCCAGGAAGATGGAGTAGACATACTTTTCTCTGTTACCCTCACTAATACCTGAACATTATGTATATAATAAACATGAAGTTCTGAAAGGTAGGGAGAATGGAGCAGACCAGCTAAAGACCTCAATACCTGAGTTGTAACACAGTGGTGCATTCCCTGTGTTTTTTCCTCCTCATATATCCTTAGCTGGTGATTTTCCCACTTTTTAATTTGTTCCTACTGTGTTATTAATTGTTGAAGCATTTTTATTATAGCTGCTTTATGGTTCTTGTGAGATAATTGTAGTACTTGTGTCATCTTGATGTTGACATTAGCAACATGAAAAATATGAAAACCTAAAACTTGGTAAAGGTAAGTATATATTCAAATTCTGAATACGCTAATAATGTAATGGTAGTGCATCAATCACTTTAGCAAAAAAAAAAAAAAAAATTAAACAAGAAAAGTTTTAAAATACCAAGCTACAATAATTTGTTATGGATACACAATCGTGAGCAAGACTAACAAAGCTGGAGGCATCACACTTTATGATTTCAAATTCTACTACAAAGCTGTAATAATTAAAACAATGTACCACTAGCATAAAAATGAACACAATAAATCCACATATATACAATCAACTTATCTTCATCAAGGTTGCCAAGAATATTCCACAGGGAAAGGACAATTTCTTCAATAAATATTGTTGCAAAATCTAGATGTTGCAACCTGCAGAATAAAACGGGACTCGTATCTTATTCCATACACTAAAATCAACTCAAAATGAATTAAAGACTTACACGTAATCTCTTAATAAAACTTCTAGGGGAAGCTGGGATGGCTCAGCGGGTTAAGTGCTCGCTTTGAAACCCCAGGGACCAAGGATTGAATCCCGGCCCCGGCCCATGCAGACCCACATGCTAAACTGGGGTGTGCCCCCAGTTCAGTTCTTGCTGGGGACTATGAGGAAGGCTCCTGGCCCAGTTCCTGCCCTGTGCAGCCCTGTGCCCACCTGTGGAAGGAAACTATATGGAAAACTAATGTCAACTATGGAGACTGCTCTGGGCCCTTTCTCTTCTCTCCGTCTCTCTCTGTCTCTGTTTCTCTCTGTCAAAAATCAATAAAATAAATCTTAAAACAACAACAACAACAAAAAACTTCTAGGAGAAAATCTTAAGGAAAAAGCTCCTTGATACTGTTCTCGGCAATAATTTTTTTAACAAGACACTAAAAACACAGGCAACTAGAGCAAAAATAAGTGCAACTACATCAAATTAAAAAGCTTCTGCACAACAAAGGAAACCATCAGCAAAATGAAAAGGCAACCTAGTAAATGGGAGAAAACGACTTATATACTGTATATTTGATAAGGGGTTAATATCTAAAATATATAAAGAACTCATACAACTCAATTGCAGTAAAACCAAATAACCTGATTTAAAAAATGGGCAAAGGACCCAAATAGACAGTTCTCAAAAAATAAAAAAAAATAGGGGAAAGCCGGGACGGCTCAGCGGGTTGAGCGCTCGCTTTGAGGCCACGAGGACCGAGGATCGAATCCCGGCTCCGGCCCAGGCAGGACCCACATGCTGAACTGGGGGAGTTCCCACGGTTCGGTTCTCTAGTTGTCTCTGTCTCTGTCTCTCTCTCTATCTGTCAAAAAGTAAAATAGAAATAAATATGCACTGAAGATAAAATAATTACTCTCTATAAATATAAAAAGATATAAAAAAAATAAAAAATAAAAAAATAAAAACAATAAAAACGAACACACAAAAAGCCTATAGGTACACGAAGATGTGCTCAATAACACTAATCATCAGGAGGGATATGCAAATTAAAACCATAATGAGCTATCACCTCATACCTGTTAAGATGGCTATTATTAAAAAAAATAATAAAATAAAAAGATAAAGGTTGGCAAGGATATGGAGAAAAGAGGACCCTTGTACACTTTTGGTAGGATTGCAAAATGGTACAGCTACTATGAATATAGAGGTTCCTCAAAAAAATTAGAAAAAACAAAAAACAAAAAAACTTGCCATATGACCTAGCAATGCAACTGTGGGTAAAATCCAAAGTTATTGAAATCAAGATCTCAAAGACATTTTGCACTCCCATGCTCATTACAGCATTATTCACAAAAGCTAAGATAAAGAAACAACCCACCTGCCCATTATCAGATGAAGGGATTGTGGTGTATACATATAATAGAATATTACTCAGCTTTTAGAAAGAAAATCTGCTGTTTTCAACAATATAGAGATAGAACTGAAGGTCATTATAGTAAATGAAATAAGCCAGACAAAGAAAGATAAATATTTGATGATATCACTTATGTGTGGAATCTAAAATAGTCAGACTCAGAGGAAGCAGGGATGGCTCAGTGGGTTAAGCACTCACTTTGCAGCCTCGGGGACTGAGGATCAAATCCTGACCCCGGCCCGTGCAGACCCATATGCTGAACTGGGGAGTGCCCCCAGTTCAGTTCTCACTGGGTGAGACCTCGGCCCAGTTCCTGCCCTGTGCAGCCCTGCACCCACCTGTGGAATGAAACTATGTGGAAAGATCAATGATGTGCAACTATGGAGACTGTTCTGGGCCCTTCCCCTTCTCTCTGTCTCTCTTTCTCTCTCTCTCTCTCTCTCTCTCTCTCTCTCTCTCTCTCTCTCTCTCTCTCTCTCTCGTCAAAAACAATAAAAATAAATCCTTAAAATAGTCAGACTCATAAAAGTAAACTAGAATGGTGGATATCAGGGGTGGGTGTGTGGAAGAAGTGGGTAGGTGATTGTTAAAGGGTCCAAAGTTTCAATTACGCGAGATAAATTCTGAAGACCTATTCAGCATAGTGCCTATACCTAACAATCCTTTTAATGAAAATTAAGTTAAAGTAGTAGCTGTTTTATGGACAAAGTTACTCAGAATCAGAGAAAATTTACTCATAATGTGTCTTGGGTAACCTCATTTTAAAGCCACAGGAATTTCAAGAAAATTAATCTGATACCTTACAATGTTATATGTACCAATTTGGTTTTGCCTGTCTCTGTGTTTGAAAACAATATAATAGAAATGGTGTTACAGCCTCAATAGATATTAAAATACTATGATGATTCTTCCTTTCTGGTGTATATTCCAACATGTATCATTTGTACTTGCCCTGAATCCTCTTAGAAGTAAAATCAGTAACAATTTAAGACATATGTTAGTTTCTAAAAGTTTCTGTGGTATTAGAGGTACTCTATAATTGCAATAATCTGCATTTCAGTAATCAATCTTTTCTAAGAATAAAATCTGTTTATTTAATGTTCTTCTACTGTGTAAGTTTAAACTACTCACACATGAAGGACTGAAAAGGAGTGGGTTATTTTTATAAAGTTAAATGGCAGTAAGAACAAAAAGTATTCAGTCTGCGGGAACCAACACAAGGGCAGGCTGGGGTGTGCTGCTTTTCTTATGATGGTACCTATGATGCCGGCCCCTGCCAACAGGATGGGGCTCTTGTCACCATCAGGGCCCAAGGCCAAATTGCAAGGCGGGTAGCATTTATTTCTCTCACTCCCTGACATTTTCTTGCTGAGCCTCATTCTCTGTCAAGTGTCAGCACCCTCTCTTATGATCTGACAGTGGCAGCACTTCAGCACTTTCTTGCTGCCTTTTGTTTCTGGGAGGCAAACCCCTCAGACCATCTCTTCCAACACTTCCAAATAACTTGCCTGTACCCACCCACACCAACGAGTAATTCTTTGTGCTTTGAAGATAGATGAAAAGATTTTTAGAATCTAACCTCCCGGCTCAGATACAAGTTTTCCATGTCAACTTGTCTAGGTCTTAGAAGGAAAAATATATAATTGGCTAATAAAATATCTGAGACTAAATTTTATATGCAGTGGGTCTCAATGAGGGGTGAGTTCATTGCAAAGGAGAACTCTTACGAGTTTAGCTGTATTCCCCATTCCTTCTCTATCTGAGTGCATATTTCTAGATCAGGGCTCCTCCCCAGGCAACTTCACTTGTCAGGCTGAGAAGGGTCTTCAATGATTTGGCACTTCCTGAAATACTGCTGATTTCTGTGGTTTTTGTTGTTGTTTGTTTGTTTGTTTTGAAGTACAGTACTCAAGGGGTTATTTCATCTTCGCCATTTTGCTTGAATTTGTAATGCTTCCTAACTTTTTAATGTCACGTCACAGAGGGAAAATGGCAGTCAGTACTTGGGAACAAGAGGGGATTTAGACCATGGTGAGTGGGGCTGCTCATAGCTAGAAGGACTGGCTTGGGACTCTGGTGTCCAGGCTCCTCTGGGCCACCCTGACAGTGTAGCTGCACACTAGTAATCAGAATCAGGAGCCGGACTTGCTGCTTGCGTATGACAAAATGAACACATTATTGATACAAGATGATAATATACTTGGATAACCAGATCCTTGTGTCCAAGGGGTTTGGCAATCAGTGGTCTTCATTTAGACTCTTGGAATTGGGACCAGCAGGGGTGAATGCGAAAAGAAGGAAGGGATCCCATTTAGTGGGCACAGCACAGTAATAGAGATTAATTCAGAGAAGCAGATGGAAGACTGGCCTGGTGGTATCTAGGAAGTGGACCCTCACTTCCTAGATTGGGGTTAGGAGGCAGAGGTCTTGCAAAGAACGCAAATAAGCACAGTGTTGCTGTCCACAGCAGAATCCAGATTGAAAATGGTGCAATGATATCTGACAGCCACCTCATCCCCACTTCTTGTGTATACTTTTGTCTCCCATCATTATCTTCTTCCGAGTTCTTCACCAGCATTTCTTCTGAGAAGCATGTTTTTGTCATTTTCATATATTCTGTTGAAGTTTACACATTCTTCCAGTTCATATAACCTGAAGTTATGTTCTCACACACCTTGCCTCACAGAATCAGGAAATAGTCCAGCATCCTAGTGACATTCAGAATGGCCAGAATGAAATTAGGAAATAGTCAAATGATGAAATGACTAAAAGGACTGATTTATGAATGAAGATTGAAGGAAATAAAATACTGAGCAAGAGCTGTCTGTGGTATTGCACACTGTCTTAGGAAGAGAGTGTATTAGTGCCATGCAGCATGAATCACGTGGAGGTGATGATATGACATTAAGAAAGTTCACGATAGTAATCATTTTTTAAAAATCTCAGATTGGGAGTATATATTACATGGACAGCAAAGCTTCTGAGTAAGAGTGACTTAATTAAAGCTCAGCTGTGCTTGAAATAAACATTTCACAACCTCCCTTAGGTTAGCCTAAGGCAGGGGTGGCGAACCTTTTGGCGATTGAGTGCCAAAGTTTATGAAATAAGAGTATACTCGCTCGACTCGCGTGCCAACCCATTGAGTGAGATAGAGGTATCGATTATTTTTATGTCTATAAGAGGCATAGGATGTTTTTATAACAAAAAACAATAATTTTTTAAATGGTATTCACAATTATTTGTTTTAAAGTTTAAATATTTTATTAGAGTGCATAACAAAGGTAATTATATAAATTAAATACCATACAAAATCTCTATCAGTCATTTATTACATTTTTATTCGGTGTAGAATAACATGATATTATAATAAAATTATAATTTATATGAAACCAAAAGGAAAAAAACATGTGACAGAATTAAATTATAATAATAAACATTAGTCATTAAATGCACAGAGTACCCATGAAAATTAAAGAATCCTCTATCATTGTTAGTGTGATTTCTGTTGTTGTGCAGAAGAAGACAGATGAATCACATCAGGTTTATATTTTGTTGTTTTTAACATTACACAAGCTGCGCTTGAGGCATCAGTTAAATTACTCCTAAAATTGGACTTGACTAGATTCATAATTGAAAATAATGATTCACATGAGTAAGTAGAGGAAAATATCGAGAGTATTGCCATTGCTACATTTTTCAGACACTGAAAATTTTCAGGCAAGGAATTCCATGTTTTCAGAACTTCATTTTCTGCATTGTTCAGCATTGACCCAGCTAACCTATCTCTTTCAATACTTTCTAATTCGTGTCTTAAATCAATAAAATTTTGCCTCCAAATACAGCTACTCTGTAAGTCAATCAACTGCATTTCAAGATCATACAAATTAATCCATTGGAACATATCCAACTTCAGTCCGTTTAGTTTTACCTTGTCTGCATATTTTATGAATTTTCCTGTTTCTTCGAATGACCTGAACCCGAACTTCAAAGAAAGAGAGCACTCCAGTGGTGGTATCGAAGTGATGGATATATTCTGACTGATGCGGATGATCTACTAGTCTTGCTCTGTCACATATGTGACATATGAGCACAATGTTGAGCGTGCTTTGATGCGAATGGAAACAAAGCATACGGTGCAGAAAATGTTTGACGACTCCAAGTCAAAAGGATTGTTCCGATGGCAGAGGCCACTAAAGGTTTGGTTTCACTGGAGCGTCCAGCAGTCGGAAGTCACTGCCGTGTACTCATTCAATGTATATCAAATGGTATTGGTTTCGCTGAGACGACTCGGCCGTCGCGTTTGACTGTGGACACCCAACGTCCGAGTCTTGACTGCTGCGTGAGCAGTTGAGATGTGGACACCTAGTCGGGCAGTCCAGTGATATTTCTGCTTCGCCATGGCACAGCGATTTTGTGGAGAGATGATGAGAAGTTATTTGAAAAAGTTAGAAACCATCCATGCATTTACAATCATCAACATAAAGACTTCAAAGATTTTCAGATTAAGGAGAGCAATTGGGTTGTCATTTCCTCAGAACTTGGAAAGCATGGTAAAGTGAAAATCTTAATGAATAATTATTTACTTACAAACATTACCAATTAAGTACACAAAACAGTCAAATGCCATCAATGGCTGCTGCTGAATCTAAATACACGTTCATCTTGCCAATGTAGCGCTCCTTCTTCGTTGAAAAATTTCATGAATGTTTCTCTAACTTCAAAACCATCGCTCTTGCATACCATTCTCGCCGGTAGATCTATACTTGAATCGTATTCATAATGTGGCCGCTGATGGTGCTCTAAATAGCCATTCCTCAGTATATTGTGCAAACAACATGCTGCAATGACAAGTTGTTCACATGTTTCAGGTGTGACAGCAACGGGAGAGTAGAATACTTGAAAAATTTGACTGAGTAGCCCAAACGCATTTTCCATTACTCTGTGAGCACGAGTTAACCTATAGTTGAAGATGACTTTAGATTTTTCTCCTCGAGCTGTTATTTTACAGTATGGTTTCATGCCATGTTTGTGTAATCTGAAAGCTTCATCTCCAACTATGGGGCACTACTTTATTCAAACCAGGAAGTCTCTCATCTGGAGGAAATATATTTCCCGAAAGCACTTGTTTCCCCATGACAGACTTCGCAAAGATTCCACTGTCCCCCTCTTTTCCATATGACCCAACATCTATCTATTGCTATAAATTTACAGTTGGCATCAACCAAAGCAAGTAATACAACAGAAAAGTACTCCTTATAATTAAAAAACGTATATGGCGCTCTTCTTTGTCTTCCCATCTGCAACTTAGTCAGATCAATTTTAGTTGTTATTTGGACCCTGTAATCTAAATTCACCGTGAAACTGCCCTTAGCGCCCTCCCAGCTCCACGTGCCGAAATAATTGCTCCGCGTGCCACTTTGGGCACGCGTGCCAAAGGTTCGCCACCCTCGGCCTAAGGCCTTTTAACTTCTATCTGCAGAAAGTTCTTTCTAAAATCTCCTTTAAATCTCCTATGCTGCAGCTTAAACAGATCGCTTCTGCTCTGCTGTGATTGGAAATAGCACTTTGTCCTATCTTCACTTCTTACACAGGACTAGCATAAGCTGGTGCAGGTTCCCCTTGCCATCTGTGAACCACGGCAAATCGAGTACTGGTTTACCTGCCTTGGCTTCTCTTTGTGTAAGAATTATGCCACCATTTCCTTCTTTTTTTTTTTAATGGTGTTAACAAGCAAACCTTGTCCCACTTCAGCACTAATGATTAGGTGATCTATTTCCAGGTTTCCCAAGAAAGTCCCAGACAACATTGGGAAAGATCCTTATCCTGTGTGAGCCTGCTTTCTCACCTGTAAAATAAATACATTATTACAATCTTTGGGTATTTAGTATTATATATGAGAAATCATATATGTAAAACACCTTCAATTGTAATGGACCTGTAGTATACATTCAATAGGGATGACTTTTCTGTTAGTATCATAAATTGTGTTTATTGGTACCTATGTCTTAACTGTACTAGATTTATGTACTCTGAAGTGGCGAGCATGTAGCAGATGCTCAGTTAACAGGTTGTTGAATCAATAACTGAATTAACAAATAAACTGACAAATCAACGCCTATTATTACAAGCTATAAAAAATGCACATAAAGAGCACTTCTGTCCGTAGGAAAGCTGCTGACCCACCATCATCTCAGTATAAATTTACCCGGGAATGCTGAGATAGGCTGGTGCCTTTGTAACCACTTCATCCCAAATTCCAAGTATGAGATGGTACTAAAGTTCCTCTGAGATTAGATTGTTTATAGGCCCTCCCTGGAAAACTTGAATTCTACTTTAAAATAGAGGAAAAATTGCTTTGCTCCCTGATTTTATGATAACCTTAAAATAACACAAGAAAACTTTATGTATTCAGAAAGAATTTATTATGCACCATGTATCAACAAATTTACATAAGAAATAAATTCCTGAAATCGAACCAACTGCCTAGCCATGAATGCATTTGACTATTAATACCTGCTCCCCTAGATGTAGACGATGATAATGATGACAACATTGTGATGATGATCGCAGCTACCATTTGATTGTGTGTGTGTGTGTGTGTGTGTGTGTTTTATGGACCCAACAACCGTTATGAATTAAATCCAGTTTTCCATTTCCCTGTAGAGAAACTGAAGCTCCGGCAACAAACACCTAACCGAGGATTGTGTGCGACCATCTGTCGCACCTGCACTTTCACTGTTAGGATCCAAACGCATCCAGGATTCAGGACTCAGCCTTCACTATAGTCTATTCCAGGGGTTCCCAACCTTTTTATACCCTAGGGCGCATTCTAAAATATCAGTAGGGCAGCGGGCACCAGCTATTTCTAAGGATATTTATTATTGAACAAGAATAAAAAATAATAAACAAAAATAATTTTAAAATAATAAATTTATTGTACAGATTATATACACACAAAGAAACATATATACAAAACGTAATACAAAGTAAATAAAAAACGCACATATAATCAAATCATTTAAAAAAACATAAAAAAAACCATAAAAAAAACTAATTTGTCAGTGTGATCTTTGGCATTGCATTTCATTGGCCAGTGCCTCGTAATTAGGAGAGTATGATGACAACCCTGTTAGCAAACAATTATTAAGATGCTCATCGGTAAGTCGAGATCTATAT
>PVKE010017546.1:0-30604 GCA_004027555.1 Craseonycteris thonglongyai
AGAAAGAGAGAGAGAGAGAGAGAGAGAGAGAGAGAGAGAGAGAGAGAGAGAGAGAGAGAGAGAGTAATGAGAACTTGGTGGCAGGTGTTGGGGTGAGCAATGGTGCTTGGTTGGTTGGTAGGTCCGCAGACTAACTGTAACTTAGATTTGCATACATCAGATGATTCCACTTTATAGAAAATGCTCATGGGAACCAAGGAAAAGTTCATAAACCTAGAGGGGTACTCCATTAGTTACTGGAAGCAGTACCCAATCATTTCATGTGATGTTTCTTTTTGAAAACAGAGATTTTTAGTATTTTTTGGCTGTGAGTCTTTCAAATTAGGACTTTCTGTTTGTTGTTCCCAATAACAAAACTAATTTTCTGATGCCCAGAGATACATCTTTCTCCCATATCAGTTTTTTAGACAGTGTTCTCTGACTTTTTATTATAATTCATTGAAGTGATATAAAAATAAGAAGGTAGAAATTGAATTTTTATTCCAAAGTGATTTGAGCTCAATTATTTTATCCTCTCCTAGTATATCAATGACTAAAAACAAGACTTATTCTTGTTTCAAGATGTATGCTGAAGAAGTTAGGGCTTCTGTACATAAATGATTTATGGGACCAATAAGTTACACTTCAAGAGGGAACCAAGAACAGAAATGTCTGGGCAAGAGAGGTGTGTGTAATCCCAAACTAAAAGTTTTGGGAGTGTTACGTCTGAAGGACTGAAGGAGGAAGGTGGAGTGATAACATCAGCATGTCAGTGAAATTACAGTAGATCCAAATAGGATGACTTGTCATTGAATCATGTGCAGCATTGAGTGTCAAGGTAACTGCATATGGCTACCCTCCGTCTCTTAGCTAACTCCCGTTTTCCTTCTACCATTGTGTGGTTTGTGAGTACATGCAGAAAGGGCACATGTATTCCATAACCATGGTGGGCAAGCTTCTAGATGGGACAGAAGCTTGGTCAGCCAGGGAAGCGACTTCTGGGTATCCCAGGCGTCCCCAGCGGGCCAGCACAGAGCTATTGTCTTGTACCCCCAGCCTCTGCGGATCAGGTAGTGGTCAAACCTGGCCAGAGGCCTTCTACATGAGCACCATTTCCCCGCCTGACCAGTCACCCCAGGGAGAACTGGCCGGCCTGGGGACATGCTCTAGTCATCCCAGTACAAACTGAGTATCTGAAGGTTTTATAATAACGAGTGAAAGCAAACCAGCAGAAGCCCTGGAATCAAAGGCCCACCAGTGAATTCACTGACAACAAGAGAGAGGCTGTGGGTCGCGTTTATCTTTTATTTGAATGTGAATCCAACTCAAGTCTTACCTCTGGTGGCTAGGTCAACAATAAAAGCAAGTTTTAAAGCTAATAGAGAGGAGGCTATTTACATGACATTTCCATAATCAGAGCAAGGATACAATGTGGATATTAGAAAAATGGAATCAGGCCCAGAATTGTTAAGTATTTATGGATTTTCTGTCATATGCCAAACCTGTTCTAGGCACTCTGTCTTGTATTGTCACAGGTCACCTTTGCTAAGAGGCACTCCTTGACATCAAATGAGTAATATCACCATTATTTCCCTGAAAAACTTACTTCTTAGAGTCTTATTTTTAAACTAATTATTTGGGACAAAGGGAAGGGAAAAGAAATTCTCTAATACTTTTTCCTACCTCACTTAATGTATTTACCTTGCCATTGAATGTGAATAATTTGGTAAAAAAAAATAAAGGAAGGACTTGCAAAATAAGAATCTATAGCAATATGGCTTATACACCTAGAATTATATTAATAATATATCTTGCAAATGCTATTAGTCATGCCACATTTTAAAATTGTATAAAAGCTGTTTATTTTTTGTGTCACTAATAGTACACAGTGCACATCTGTGTTTATGCCTCTTTGTCAACATATTTGAATATTATTTTAGGACAAATAGCAAGTGATGGCCTAGCTGGGACATAGAATCTATACATTTTTAATTTTAAGAGACACTCATGGGAAAGCCGGGACGGCTCAGCGGGTTAAGCACTCGCTTTGAAGCCCCGAGGACCGAGGATTGAGTCCCGGCTCTGGCCCAGGTGGACCCACATGCTGAACTGGGGTGTGCTTCCCGAATGCAGTGAGACCCCCAGTTCAGTTCAAAATAAAAAAAAAAAAAAAAAAAAAAAAAGAGATACTCAAAATGCCCTCCTGTCTTCGCAGTCTGTGAAAGAATATGCACGCCCACAGTCTCTCCAATGCTTTGCATTTCAAACTTTAATGTCTTGTGCAAACCTGTTGGGTGTTATTGCCATCTTGGTATTGTGGGATGAGTCAAATAATGGGGTTACAGTGATTTAGCCTCATACACAATAAGCTTTTACAAGCAGAATGAACTCATGCATTACTTATGAAATTTAGACTTAAAAATACACTAAAAATGCGTGCATGTAATTGATGTTCAGTGTTGACCCTCGTGGTGTGGTGGTGACCATCTGATCTATTGGCACCAAGATAGGGAGGGAGAAGCCAAGGGCAGGCCAAGGTCAGGACCGAGAGCATTCTTAGGCTGGCGACCAAAACCTGGTGTATAGATAGAAACCAGTGTCAGGGTCCTGCTGAGATGACCTGCAATGCCAGTAGCAGATGCCAAACTGGAGAAGCCAAGTGAGGAAGTGAGAGTCTGAAAGCCTGTCACCAAATCACCAGCCCCAGAGTTTGATAAGAAAGCATGGTGAGAAGTTAGAAAAGGTACCAAGGAGTCCCGACAAATGCATGTGGATGGAGTCCCCGGATGCGCTTGGGAGAGGAGAGCAGGAGAGAAAACATCTTTTGAAAGTAAAGTTTCCTGGGGCTGCCCTCGCTGGCCTTCAATACGAATCTCTGCATCGAGCAAGCAATATCACTGACGTCTTAGTTTCTCATAATGTTCCTTTTTACCCCCTTCATAGACCTGAGACTACTTTGTAATTATACAGTTATGTCTTCTTGTTCTGAGCCTTATATGTCTAGTCTAGAGGCTGGCCAAACTTTTCTGTAAAAGGCCAAATAGCAAATGTTTTACTTTCTGGGAGTCAGACATTCTCCTGCGTAGCCATTCAATGTTGCCGTTGTGCTGAGAAAGCAGCCAGACGATGCCTGAGTGAGTGGGCATAGCTGTATTAGAATAAAGCTTTATTTAAAAATATAGGTGGTGGGCCCCATTCAGACCACAGGCTGTGGTTTAGTTTGTTATTATAACTGGGGATAATAATGGTACTGCTCTCTGCAGACTTAAGGATCAAGTGAGAACATGCAGATAAGCTGCTTATTACCGTTCCGTGCTGGATATAGCTTTGATTTTTCTGTTTTCTTAACTTACATGTTTAACACACATAAATTAATTTTGTTATGATCACTGTAATTGTTCTTTATAAGCCTGTTTAATCTATCTGCTCAGGAACATGTGGTTGGATCAGGTTCCCTGTCATCAAGTCTAACTGTAGGTTTCTAAGTGCTTAGAATTTGCAAACCGCCGCCCCCCACCCGGGGGGCCCAAGTGATTTTAAGAAAGACTCAACATCTCCCTTAAAGCAAAACGGTGGTTCTTTTTGATGAAAGACATAAGGAAGAGCTGAGTTCGCTAATTGTTCTTGGTTGAGGACATTGCCTGACATTTGATCTGTAGACAGGCCTTGCGCAGTGAATGGATTTTGAATTCCATTGGGAAGCCCCATGATCTCATGGAAGCATAATAAAGACTTCACTTGCCCAGACCCCCTGAGGTTACAGAGTCCCAGAACTGATTAAAAGCTGTTTCACTCGCTGTTACTCTTCAAAGTGAATGAATATTCTGACATGCTTGGCTGTTTGAACCAAACTACTTTTTAAGGAGTAGCTTGATTTGCTGTTTTGATCAATCTGCTGAAGTGTGTTTGAACATTAGCCAAGATTTAGCAGGCATTCCTACTTGTTTGTACAGTCTTCCCCAAATCATAGGCACGGTCCTCTCATTAATATGTTGCTATTTGGGCTAAGGCATGGCGTGAGTGCATTGTAATTAGGATAAAACTGGAAACAATTGGACAGATTAGTTAGTTGTCACAGGAAGATTTGCTCCGGAGTCATTTTACATCACGTTGAGAGGTAGAGAAGGCTTTGTGGGTGACCGGGTACTGTGCCTTTGTCTAATTACACTTGAGTTTGATCATTTATTATGACAAATCTATATTTGCAGTATTTGTTACCTTCTGAGAACACAGCAGTGGCATGCCATCGGCCCTGAGGAAGGGGCGCTTAGAATCACATGAAAGGATAGAAACCTCCTACTGAAAAGAAATGTCAAAATCTTTTAAATTCCAAAGTGAAACAGTGGGAAACTTCTCCATTCGTAGTTTTCCTCTGGAACAAACGATTCAGCAGCTAAGTAGATCAACGATCAAGAGTCTCAGCTTTGGGGGTTCCTGGCGGCAGCCCCAGAATGTGCCCTTTTTTGGGCATGTGGGTTATTTAGAGATGAAGACAATCGAGGCCCAGCCTGAAAGAGCTTAGGTAGGAAACCTGTCCCAGGAAGAGGGTTGCTACCAAAACTAACTTTTTAGTCCTCCAAGACTTCTCTGCATGGCAGGGCAAACATTTGTTTAACAGACATCAAGCTTTCAGGCTTCTGGAAGTAAGAGGGAGAGAGGAACAGGCTAAATGCCACCCCAAGGAGGCAACCCACCAAATCCAGAATGTGAGACATTCTGTAGGACAAATGACCTAGTCTGGCTCTCTGTCAAATCAGTGACTCAAATAAGGAAAATTAGAATAAAAGAGCCCTACCTATCTTAACAACTAAATGCAATGCATGGCCTTTGTTATTCAAATGAACCAACTGTAGAAAGACATAGTTGAGTCAATCAAGGAGGAATAGGAATATGGACTCATAGATGATATTGAGCAATTGTTAATACCGATAGGTATGGAGATGACATGGAGGTTATGTTTTTATAATTCCTTATTAAAGATTCATGCCGTTGTATTACGAGAAATGACACAACATTGGAGATATGCTTTAAAATTCTCTGGCAAAAATAAAATTTAGAGGATTGAGGTTATAGACAAAATAAACTTGGCAAGTGGTTATAATTTTTTAAGCTGGGAAACAAATGTAGGGCAGTTCATTATAGTATTTCCTCTACTTGATGTGTGTTTGAATATTACCATAGTAAAAACGTAGAAGTGGTGATAGAGAGATAGTCACATGATCAGATCTGTATTTTTAAAAATTCTCGAGCTCAGTTTTTAAACAATATGTTGGTTGAAATGTGTGGATTTGATTGCGTGAGAGGAGGATGCCTAGGGTATGGAATAGTCGAGTGGAAATGGGAGCTCTTTTATTTAATTACGATGCAGGGAGAGAGAAGTAGAGAATGGGGACAAAGTCCGGCTAGTTGGTTGTTCATCCAGAGAGCTTCCCGTTTCCTCTGGAAGCAACAGCTCAATATGCTTCAGGAACCTCGCCCCCTATATATTAGTGTGTGACTCCACCCTGCCTCCAGAGGAGGGCATATAACTCGGTTTGGCCAATGAGAGTGCAGCTTTGCCCTGCTGGGCACAGAGATTGGTTCAGGATAGGCCGTTTACTTTTTTGGGACCAATGAGATTGAGACTTGGGACTTTTGCTGAAGCTCTTGGGAGAGAAGCACTCACCATCCACCGGGCTGCCTCAGCTCTGAGGATGAGTCCAGTGCTGCTGGCAGCCATTTTTCACCACGTGGACAATGTCAGGCTGAGAAAAAAGTGACCACAGAGGAAAGCAGGGTAGGGGCTGGAGACAGCAAGAAGTTAAACCCTGATGATATTGTCTCAGACTCAGGATCTAGCCAGGCCTGAAGGGAAGTTACATTTAAACTTTTTCAGATTTATGAATCAGTAAGTCTCTCTCTCTCTCTCCCTCTCTCTAGCCAATCTGGATGTTTCTTTCACTTGTAAAAGGACAAGTTCTAAGTAATACAACCTTCTGGAAAGTTCTGTAGCTTTGCTACTTTCACAGCTTTGCGTGCCCCTCCCCATAAGTATTTCACAGTTTGTTTGAGAACTTTCTCAATTTCTGCCATTGGCTGAATTTCCATTCGGTGATCAGCCAGTGTTCTCCTTTTCCTCACTATAAATCTCTCACAATTTCAAACTTATGTGTTCATAAACTGCTTTTTAATGGCAACCTGGGTATTCCATTGAAAGCATTGTATATGGTAATTAGTAATCTGCAAGATAATTTTAGTTAATTTAAAATTTAAAATCCATCATGCAAAACAAGTTGGATCAGAATGGAGCTACCAACAAAAGAAATGAATCAGAGTGTGAGAGAAGCTGCACACAACACTGGAAATATGTGCAAATTTCTCAGGGAATAATCATTGTCTCGATTTTTACTTGTAATTATAATTTAATTATGAACCTACTTTTGCAACATTTTAAAAGTACATAGTTAGCATTTAAGTACTTTCCACATAATTATCTATTATTGAACCTGCTCATTATGGAGTAGTTGCTGCATAAATTATTGTGCTGTGTGTAAAAACATTTTCCACTTCAGCTTGACTTGAAATAAAATAAGACAAATTATTTGGAGGGTAGCCAGTGACTCTGCAGTATTGCTTCGCTGCTTTGAACCCGACCCTCTTAAAGAACGGAGTATCGATGAACTCTGGCTGGGTTTGCTATTATCGGCGAAGATTATTTCCGGAAACTTGGAAGATTTTTCCTCTTTTCTTCTTCCAAAGAATTTGCTTCTTTCCTCATTGTTCCTCTTGAGATAGTCCTAGAAAATACCCGAAAATCCTACTTTAGACACTTCTCTCGAGGCTTCGGTGTCATGGAAGTGAGTCCGTGAACATTTGATGAAGAATCTCCTGCCTCCTCGCAAGGCCCGTTCTAGGCCCTGGTGGAATCTGGGAGGGAGAAGAGATAACACACGAACGTGTGAGCACTGTTCTTACCTATCTCTTCTAATTCAAACCTCCTGCCAGCCCTGAAGGAAGGAAGGAAGGAAGGAAGGAAGGAAGGAAGAAGTAAGGAAGGAAGGAGGAAGGGAGGAAGGAAGGAAGGAAGGAAAGAAGGAGGAAGGGAGGAAGGAGGAAGGGAGGAAGGAAAGAAGGAAGGAAGGAAGGATGAAGGGAGGAAGGAAGGAAGGAAGAAAAGAAAGAGCCAAAGGGAAGACCATGCTTGATCTGATCCTGTGAAAGTCTTTTTCCTGGAAGCCACACTCAGGGACTGTCCATTCCAGGTGCTGGAGGGACCCGCTCCACTGCTCTGATGGAGTGTGACCTTGAGCTGAGCTGCTTGCACTTGAGTGATGGCAGCAGTGTATGCCCACTGCCAAGGGGAAGTGAGGGGCGGGGCTGGTGAGAGGAAGGGAGCACGTCATTACAGCCTGGATACTTGGCAATGTCTGGAGACAGTTCTGGTTGTCACATCTGGAGGGCGGGGCTCCTGGCACCCGGGAGGTGGAGAACAGGAAAGATGCTAAACTTATCGCACAATGCACGGAGCAGCCAACAACAACAACAACAACAACAACAACAACAACAACAGCCGCACAAGCACATGATTCTGGTTCAAATGTCAGCCGCGCGGAGCTTGAGGGACCCTGCTCCAAACGCATTACCCAGGTCCTGGTCAAACCACCATCGTCTGTCACCGAGCTCCTTGAGACGTCTCCCAAGTCTCTGCTTCCACTCCAAACCACCGCTAGAAAAACCTTCCCCAAACACAAATCGGGTCATCCGTCGCCCACTGTCACCGTTTCCTGTTGCCACTCTGCCAACTGACCACAGACGTGGTGGCTGTAAAGAATAGAATGTCAGGGAAGCCGGGATGGCTCAGTGGGTTAAGCGCTCACTTTGCAGCCCTGGGGACCGAGGATTGAATCCCGGCCCCGGCCCGTGTGGACCCATATGCTGAGCTGGGGAGCGCCCCCCAGTTCAGTTCTCACCGGGGTGAGACCCTGGCCCAGTCCCTGCCCTGTGCAGCCCCGCCCACCTGTGGAATGAAACTATGTGGAAAAACCAATGATGTGCAACTATGGAGACTGTTCTGGGCCCTCCCCCTTCTCTCTGTCTCTGACTCTGTATCTCTCTCTCTCTGTCAAAAACAACAACAATAATAAAAAAAAGAATAGAACGTCGTTATTTACAACGTATCCACCCACATCATAGAGCATTTGAAAGATGACAACGTAGTGCCAGGAAGTGCAAATTGCTGGGCCAGGAGCGTGGCCTGGTCATTTTCACATGAGGTAACAGAGGGACAAGCTGTGTTCAAGTGCCCCCTGTAGCCACAGCCTTTTCGAGGGTAGCAGAAACCCGGGAAACGCAGGAGGAACATTAGGTCTGCCCTGTCAGACTTTTATGTATTTATTTTCGGCTGCGTGGGTTTAAATATGCAAGGCCTGACATTGGCTGTGTCTTTCAACTTTACAGCCAAGCAAGGTTTTACTGCACATGGCTGTTTAGAGGAATCAGTAGCCGTTGGTGGTACGAGAACAAGGCGGAGATACTTTCTCTTTCTCTCTTCCCATTATTCTAAGAAGGAGAAAAGTTTCAGGCAAAGATAAATGGAAACTATTCAGTAACTTCAAATCTGTTATTTCTCAGCTCTCCTGCCTGGGTAAATCAGAGATGTTCATAACTATAGATAAGGACATAATTAAAAACGAGTGCATATACATGTGAAATGCCTGCTAACATCAAGCCCAGGAAATGTATCTGATTGGGAAACACTAACTCTGTGTTTTGAAATGCCATATCAATTATAAGAGACACTTTTATATAATAGATCTCCCTGAGAAATATTTACAGAAAACTATATTTTTATATATTATGTAATGTACCAAAGTATAGATTTAATCAAAACTGTAAATAAGACTAAAGGTATGCTGCAAGTGGGAAATGTACAAGCATGAAAAAAATGTAGCTAAATTTGAAATCTATTTTACTGTGAATTATATTGGCTCCCCTATAACTTGCAGGTCCTGAAGGCTTCCCCCACCTTTTTGAACTTAATATTCTTTAATTGGAGAAAAGACACTTTGGGGGGGGGGCAGATCACAGTGTTGTTTCTGCCTCTGTTGGGGAAGGGGTGTGACTTTAGAGAGTGCATTTCTGCCGACATCCTGAGTTTTGTCTTTCAGTCCCTCCTGGTCCCAGGGGACCGTGCGGGTAACTGTACACACTCAGGCTTTGGTCTTGGCTGGCACGTGGGTTTGAATGCTGCCTCTGACCCCTGCTGGGTGCCCTGGGCAAGTGACTTCATCTCTCTGGGTCTGAGTTTGCTTATTTATAAGATAGGATTGACCGTAGCCACATTCTGGGGGCAGGCGAGACCAGAGAAGTCTGGGGCACACGTGCCACCGTCTGTCATTTCTCCCACACCATCGCAGCACCTGTCTCTCTCTTGGCCTTCTTTCTTGGTGTAGCTGAGGTGCTGACCCTCTCTCAACATTGTCGCCACATGGAATGGACTGTGTGAGGGCCGTGGGGTCCCACTGATGTAACTGGGACCCCCAGTTGCTTTAGTGTCAGAAGGAGCATCTTGCAGAATGCTTCACTGCTGAGCTCCCTTCAAACCAGAATGCTTTCCAGACCTCAGTTTCTGGCGGCGTCTTCTGGTGTAAGATGCCTTGTTCGTGACTCACCACGTCAGGCTCCTCCAGGAGGCAGCGGTCAAATGACACGTGAGGGTGGGGAAGGGGCACCGGAAAGGCTTGGTTTAGGGAGAACACTATGGCTGAGTGACTAACTCATCTGGGTTTCCCAGGACTGTCCTGGTGTCGGCCCTGAGCTCCTGGTGCCCCTAGAAACCCCACAGTCCTGGGTTAAAGGGGATGGTGGGTCACCCCACATGGTAGTCAGCAATCTGCATTCTGGGACAGGCAGTCAGAGCCAGGGAGGTCGCAGTGACATAGAGTTGTGGTGGCGTTGGGACCTGCTGCTAATAGCAGGGGGTTTCCTTTTGGTCACGGAAATGTTCTAAAAGTAGATGATGGCGGTGGTTGACACTCTGTCAAGATATCTGAATTCATTGACTTGTACGTACTCTATAAACAGGCAAATTCACGATCTGTAAATTATATCCCTAAAAGCTGTTAAAAATTGATTGCGAAATGCTGTTTTCATAATAAAGCACTTGATTGTTTTGACAGGAAAAGACTAGCACTTTGTCCACAAGATTATGTGTGCATGGAGGATTTGAACTGTATGGCCCATCTGATTGGAAAAGGTTTAGTAAGGTTGGCAAAGCTCAGACTTGACAAAGATGAGGGGAAACTCCTGTGTTCAACTGGTCAAAAGGGTGAATTCAAAAGTGTTCCAGTGAAAACTTCTGGCAGATGGGCCGCGGTGTGAAATGTGAGTCTCCGACTCAGCAACTTCGGTTCCCGAAATTCATCCCGAGCACATACTTGTCAGTGTGTAGAGATACATGTGCAAGAGGGTTCGTCACAGATGGTCATCAGAAGCAATAGAAGTTTTCATTCATGATGAGTTGTTTAGATGAGTTATGACAAATCCACACAGTGAAGCACTTTCACGACGGCAGCACTGGGGTGGTCACATCAATCCGTACACACATCTAGGGTGACTGGACTGTCCCTGTGCCTGGCTCCAGGAAAACCCCTGAGGCCCAGGTGAGCACAGGTGGTCGGTCGGTCATCAATAATTCTATCAAAGAACAGCCAACAGATGTCACCAAAGTTAATAGAACTTGTCCTGGGAGGGCGGGATTTCAAGTCAGCTCAACTTTCTTGGTTATGAATTTTGTTTGGATTGTTGGGGGGTAGTATTTACACTTTTTTTCTTAAATAATTTTGCATTTGAGGGGGGAAAAAAACTAGCAGTAAAAAAAAAAGAACCTCTGTTGACATGAACAAAAATGTAGGCATATTAAATACGTCATTTATTTACTGTATGGGGTTTGAGTGCCATTTACAGGAGACAAGTCTATTTATGGATCTCTCCAAGTACGTGAGCAAACATGCACACAAGTGCTGTACACGGATGTCTGCTTGTTCCCTCTTATAACATGTGGGCCCAGCACAGTGCTTGTTAAAATGTGACGCAAACAATCCATCAGAACTGGAATGGCAAGTCCAAGTGGGACCTTGAAAACATTTGGTCCAATTAGCGAGCAGGTTGTTATCTTAACACGGCGCCCACTGGCTTGGCGGTTGTAACCTCCCTCCATGATGAGTGGATGGACTGAGTTCTCCTGTGAGGTGCTTTTCATGTTTACTTTCCCCTTATTATACACAAAGCAAGTCAGGAATTGTCAAGCAAAAAAAAGAAAAAGAAAGTATTAAGTCTCTCTAGAGATCACTCCTCTTGATGCCTTTATCATACTCACTTCCCAACCCTTTTCTGTGCATACAAGCGATATGTCTGTCTGTATGTATTTATAGGTGCATAAAACAATTAACAAAAACAAAGATGCATCTTGTAACCTTGTTTCATTGAGCCATGTGTGTAGCTTCTACCACATCTGTGTACACACAGTTCTCACGGTATTTCCAATGGTTCTGTGGTATGCCACTGCACTCACAGACCACGTTCGAGCCGGGTGGATTGGCTTTAAAAATGTTACTCTTTGCTAAACACCATCCACTTGGGAGCCTTTTTCAGAGGCCCCTTATTGAGTCTCCCCATCAAAGAAGTACATGTAACATGTTCAGGAGAGTGTCTGGCACATAGGTGTTCCATGAATGTGAATCCCTACCTCACACCTTCTATCTAGGGGTCAGTAGTTTTCAGGAACTGAAAATATTACAATAAGTAAAGGTTGCATAATGAGAATTTTCTGAGATCCTGTGGAGAAGAGATGGCAGATGATTGAATCTATGAAAAAAGAGAACCTCTATCCAAGTGGGGAATTAAAACACTTTTCCTTGCTGCTGTCAGTCAAATCACCAGCAAGACACATGGACACTGCTTCCAGAGTTTCCCAGAACCTACCCCGAAACATCTCGTCTCCCTGAATCTGAACCATTGTTGTCACTTGGTAGAACTTCCCCTCCATAAAGGACTTGGTCTTTGTCAGTTTTGTGTCCCCATAATGCATGCTAAGTGCTCCAAAAAAAAAAAAAAAAGATAGTTACCTCAACAAGTTAGTATTAGATTTGCTGTTTTCTGACATAGACTTGACTTGCAAACATCTCTTTGTAATGCCCCTACGTAAGCATTCTATATTGACTGGGTTGCTATAAAGCATGCCCAAGAGAAAAGGAATTTCAGAAAGTAATTTGCACATATTTCTAATTTCCTACACAACCTCTGTAATTACAATTTAATAGAATTAGGTGTAGATATTTATGTGTGCATACATTTTCAAACATAGTTAAAACTCATCACTCTGGCTCTAAGCTTTGCTTTGAGTTAACTCTTTTATGTAATATTATAAGCATTTCTTACGAATGGATTGAGAATCTACTGTTTTGAGAATGATATTATCAGTAATGCCAAGTGACTGGATGGACCTATCGACTCATTTATTGTCATATGGTAATAAGCGGTGCAGACCACCTTGTCTGAGAGTAGAACTTTCCATGAAGCTACATGGCACTTACAACTTGCTATATTTATTGACTTAATCCATGGATGAATAGATGTGTGAGTAAAAAAAATAAAAATAAGTGACAGCTAGGAAAAATAGGGTGGAAGAGAGTCCACAAAAGGGAAATTCTTATTAAGATGGTTTATAATGGTCAGCCTCCCATCATTACATTTATTCCAAATTTGGTCCACTGTGTGAATGTCTCCTGGGGACATTTGTTAAAATGTAAGTTTAAGAGTTTCATTTCAGACCTAATAAACAAAATCCTAATGGCTCAGGAATCTGTATTTTTAACTCTATGTTTAATTGATTCTGATGTACTCAATACCTGGGATCCACAGTGATTATAAGTTTATGAGTAGGGGACACCAGGATGGCTCAGTGGGTTGAATGCTCATCCAAGGATCGAATCCCGGCCCCGGCCTGTGCAGACCCATATGCTGAACTGGGGTGTGTCCTTGGTTTGGTTCTCACTGGGGAGAGCTTCCCATGTGGGAGACCCCAGTCCAGCTCCCTCCCTGGGGTGAGCTTCCCATGGGGGAGGCCTTGGCTGGTTCCTGCCCTGTGCAGCCCCATGCCCACCTGTGGAACAAAACTATGTGGAAAAACTAATGAAGTGCAACTATGGAGACTGCTCTGGGCCCTGCCCCTTCTCTCTGTCTCTCGTCCTCTCTCTGTCAAAAACAATAAAAAATAGATAATTCTGTGAGTGGGGAGAACTTGCAATGATGTAGGATATGGTTTTTATATCTGGGTAATCTTAGCTGGAAAGCAGAGACTCACCCTTAGACTTTAACCTTTCACTTGGAGGGTGCATTTTTCCCTGTGCCTCTTTAGAGAGTTTTGTGTTGGGATTAGCACTCCCCAAAGGGTCCCCAAGACTTCCCAGCCCTGCTTGTCTTCTATGACCTTCCATACTACCCCCCGAAAAAATATCCCAATAAACCCCAAGTTGCTCTGCTTGTATTAAGAACAGAATTTTTTAGATCATGAGTTTCTCAAAGGCAAAGATGTGATATGTATGTATGTATATATGTATGTATCTATCAATCATCTATATCTATCCATCCATCCATCCATCCATCCATCCATCCCATTGTCTATTTGTCATTTGTCATCTATCACCATTATTATCATCACCCCCAGCATTGAGCATACAGCTGGCAAATAATAGAATAACAGATGCTTATAGAATCAAATTTTATCCACCGTGTGGAAGCCGGTACCACAGTTTGGAGGAGGATCACATAATACAGTGATTTAAACTGCCTTTGGAGTCATTGTCATCAGGCACATAGCAATTCTTAGTTTTCTTCATTTTGGTGACTACTTCTACAGAAACTGTAGAACTCTAAACTCCTAAGTGGGGCAGGTAGGGGGTCCCTCAGTGATTTCTTTCAACTGACAGGCTTTATTTACTCTCATTGTTTTCTAATAAATCAACAGTGGAGCAAATGCTGGAAGGTTTACTCAGCCAGGCAGACCTGAGTTAAAGTCCTAGTTTTGCCTCCTGATTACTGAACACCCTTGAACATTTCTGCATTTCTCTCTTAAATGGAGAAAACAGTATTTGGTTTCTAGGGTTATCACACGGATCCCACGATGTAATGATATGTATAAAGCTCTCAGAAAGTGCCTGCCACAATGCTGAACCTTGAAGTTCTGTTTCCTACCATCCTTCTTCCATCCGATTTTGTCTAAGCAACTGAAAACGGATTTGAAAACATCAGACTCTTTATCATCTGTACACGTTTTAATACACATAAACCCATCAGTAGAGGGTAGGATTTCTAAGAACAGACATCATTTTAAATTTGGAGATTTTGTTATTTTTGCTGTAGCTGCACTCACCTGGGCAGAGAGATGGGCATAGGACAACAGTTGGAAGGTACCTGGAGCTGGTGACTCTGCCTCTATGATTACATAAATAGCTTCTGCCCAGCTACTCTTCTGACCAAAAGGAATCGGGCTCAGGTACTGAGCTGCGGGACGAGGCTTTGGAATTGCACGTTTGGCACTTGCCACTCCCACTGCAAACAACCAGCCATTCAAAGCGATTCTGTGCATCCCAAGCTTTCTGTTGTCTCCCTCAGGGCTCAGTGACAGGGTGATTCATCCCAGAGCGTCTGCTCTTGTTTCATAAGAGCTTTATTTATTTTTACTGCTGGGTAGGCAAATGCTGGAGGATAAAAGGGCATTCATGAGCTGCTTTCATTTATCCGTCCTTGCTATCTACCGCCCTTCCTTCTGTCTAGCCTTCCACCCCATAAATAGTGTTTCTTGTGTCCCAACTAGGTGACTCTTTCATTTATTCAACCGATTTTTATGAAGTGCCTACGTAGGACGTTGCATTTGTTGAAGTGCTGAAGACAGTTATTGTTCTCAATCTCATGGGGCTTCTGTTCAAGGAGGACAGAGACAGTAACAAAATAGGCATTTGTATATGCATATTAATGTATATTGTGACAAATTGATAAATGCAGTGAAAGAAAGGCCACGGGGTCATGAGAGTTTATGATGGTAATCGGGGAATGGTAATCGGGGAAATTTGATCAGCTGGGTCATAGAAGCTTTCCCCAAGGGAATGACCACACACTGAGGTCTAAAGAATAAGAAAGAGATAATTAGAAAAAGAAAGGAAGAGTGTTAAGGGACAGCATGGGAAGGGGAGCCATGGTAGGGTCTTGAGTGAGACTGGAGCAGAGAAAGCAGGCAGCTGAGGGCTGGGAAAGTCCGGGGGAGAGCTGGGAAGTAATCCTTAGAGCATCAAAAACACACAGAAGGATTTTGGGCAGCAGGGTCTGTCAGCTGAGGGGAGGAACAGGTCAAAGGGGCAGTGTGGGTGTGGATAATTCAGTCAGGTGGTTTTATCGATATTCCAAGTGAGAAAGGCTGGAGGCTCGAGCGAATAGGGTGTGAAAACCGTGGGGACTCATGAAGGAATTCTGAGATTCCAGAACTTGGGTACCAAACATGAGGACAGATGAATTGGCAAGTAAACAACATAAGGTTGTGTGACAGCAAGTGGTGTGGTAGATATTTGATACAAGGATTAGAGCAGATCCAAATGGCTTCCTGAGGTTGGGGTTTAACTTGGGCTGTTAAAGAGATAAGGAAGGAGAAACTCAAAGGGAACAAGTCAACAAAGCCACAGAGAAGGGGATTTGCATAGTTTGTATAAAGGAAGCAGAGGAGGCGAAAGAAAAACAAATGCTGATGTACCCAGCAGCTGTGACAGTCTTTCCAGACAAAGTGATTAGTCATGTATCTTTTGATTTCATGGCAGAATACCAGCTCAAACTGGCTGGTTGCAAAAAGTAAATTTATTTGTTGATGCAAATGGAAATCACGTATCTAAATTGCCTCAGGTAAAGCTGGGTCCAGGTGCTCAACTAATGGTGCCAAGATCTTTTCTCTCCATCCTTTGACTCTTTGTTGAATTGGCTTCATTCCCAGGTGGGCTCCTTGTTCTTGGTGGAAAGATGATGCCCACTGATCTAGGCTTATCTACCAATTAGACAGCCCAAGTGGTAGAACATCCATTTACCACCAGTTTTAGAAAAGGTTGGAGATTCTGTGTTATTGGCCTAGTCAATGTCACATGTCCATCCTAGAACCAGTCATGGAGGCCATGAGAACCAATGCTTTGGTCCTGGAATTTTTTCTTTGGAATTGGGGATTTGGTCATTGTCCCCCTCCCCCAAGCCAAAAGGGAGGGAAGTTTCTCCATTGAGAAGTACCACTGCTGTTATGAGATAAAAAGTGTACACTGGGGAGGTGAATCAACAAACAAATCATGCAGGTGTTTACAGTATCACAGGATGCTAAAGTGGGTAATTTGGTAAACTTGGGAGGCATGCTTTCATTTTAGGAGATTCCCTCTTGACTCCAGAGAAATGCATGATGGTAACATCGTGGGACACGTATGAGTTTCATTTTAAAGACATGAAGGGACTCTCATCTATGGAACAGCCTCATCTGCACTTCATCCTTGAGCTTGGTAGTGTTTTCTAGAAGCTGCAGAATCTTCGAATGTCTGACTCTTCACAAAATGGTGGTCAAATACTGGGCTCAGACCTCTGCTGTTTCTAAGTGGACATTGGTTTGTTCATCTCGTTCATTAAAAAGGCATGGAAGTTGTCACAGGGAATTGAATCATAGCTGAAAGGTGAAACAGAGCTTGAGTCATTCTTTCCCATTTTTTGAGGGAGATTGATATGGGATTTTGATCGCAATTCAAGTAAGATGTGTCCTTGACAATGATTCAAGAGAGCTATCTAATTTAGAGCCCTTATTTTCCCATGCGTTATTTTTTTTTTCATGTGCTTCTCTGAATTCTTTCATCTTTTAGCAGATATTTTTTTAATTTTATGTTCTTTTCATTTTATCTTGATTAAGTGTTGAAAGGCCTTTTTCTGAGGACCTTATTCTGACTAATAATTCATTTTAAGGTATTCTTTCCTGGTTCTTAGTAGCCTTTGTTATTGTATAATTAAAAACAAAATTAAAATATTTCTGCCCCCTCACTTTTGTGGAGTCTGTAATATCTAGCTCCTGGTGACAACTGGGGTGTCGCATTTGGACGCAGAGCATGGAGACTTTATCTGTTGCAATGAAATTAAAACCCCAGTAAGAAGAATCAAAGTAAATATTAAACCATTTCACAGGAACGATGAAATCAGATGAATGCCCCCACACCCTTATCTTCCTCTGGTCTTTTCAGAACCAGTGGGTGTCAGGGCTGTATTCTCTTTACCTGGAGCGCCCTCTCTACCTCCCTGTGGCTGCAGGCATTCCCCCTGGAGTCATGAGCGCTGCCTGAGGCTGAGGAGAAAGCTGTGAACAAAAAGTTCAGGAGAAAGTGTGAGAAAATGTGAGGCTGAGGAAAGAGTGTGTGAGCCCTGTTTCTGGGCTCTCACTCTGCTTTCAGCGGTTGTGAGAGGCAGAATTTCAGAGACCCCGGGTCCCCACGTCCAGCTTCTTCAGTCAAACACGAATCTGGGTCCTGCTGTAAATTAGGGTCCAGTCAACTGACCTGAAAGTATGAAGAGTATCGGGTGGGCCTGGCCTATCAGGTGCACCCTCTAAAATGAGAGCATTGTCATTGGCCGGTGGCAGAACGGGAGGGAAGTCAGAGATATTCAAGGATCTTCAGGAAGGACTCAGGCGTGAAAACCTTCCTGTTTGGAAGATGGAGGGGCCGTATGCAAGGACCAAGGGCACCGTCTGAAGGCTGAGAGCAGCTCCCAGTTCAGTCAGCAAGGGGGTGGGACCTCTCAGTCCTTCAGTCACAGGGACCTGAGTGCCGCCAGCAGCTTCTCGCTGGAGCCTCTGGACCACATTACAGCCTGGCCAGCCCCTGGACGTCGGCTTAGGGGGCACCTCCACCTGCGAGACCACCGACCTCCAGCCCCACAAAACCAAGAGAAAAGTGGGTGTCTTCAGCGGCTAAGTTTGTGACAATGTGTGACACAGGATAGAAAACGAATCTAGGTGTTTAAAAAACAGATGCATCAAGTCACTTGGAAGTACTTGGATGCTGAGGCTTGCTCGGCGACCTTGCCAACTTCAAGGTGAGTCTCTCAGTGTGATGCCAGTACGGTGGAGCTGTTACAGGTGCCTGAAACCAGATGCCATTATGTCACACATGTCTCAGTGCTTGTCTAGCTAGCAAGAGTGTCAAACGTGTGGTTTTTTTCCCCCAGTCAGGAGATAAAAGAAAAATCAAAACCCAATACTACTCTGTTCAAATAATCTCTCTCTTACCTATCTCTAAATATTATAGTGACACTATAGCCACAAAATCAATAGCAGAGTGGTGGGAAAAAGAAAATGTAAACTCTTTTTATTTAAAGACTTATTTTATTGTTTTGAGAGAAGGAGAGAGAGAGAGAGAGAGAGAGAGAGAGAGAGAGAGAGAGAGAGAGAAGGGCCCCGAGTAGTCTCCATAGTTGTACATCATTAGTTGTGACATAGTTTCATTCCACATGGGAAGATGTGGGGCCACGTGGGGTGGGAACCGAATCAGGGACACCTCCCGCGTGGGAGGTGAGAGCCTTCACTCCTACGCCATTTCAATGGTTGCCAGCTGCACCGCAGTTCAGCATATGGGTTTGCACAGGCTGGGGCCAGGAATCGAACCCTGGACCTCGGGGTTAAGAGGCACGTGCTCAACTGCTGAGCTATCCCGGCATCTCCTGAAAATGTCAACTCTTGAATGCAAGTTCCATGATGGTAAGGATGTGTTCGTCTAATTCTTTTTGTATCCCCACTGAAAAATATTCACCAAGTGAATGAACAAAAGAGAGGGAGACATTTGTCATGTCTAGAGACCTATTAAAAAATTAAATTTAGTCATTAAAACAATTCAGTTATTCATTCAACACATTGTTAATTTATTTTTAAGACATTTTTTATTTTCACAACTGAGGGGTTGGTACTGGCATCTAGTGGGTAGAGACTAGGGAAGTTGTTAACCCCTATGGGAGGCTCTTTCTTGACTTCTAAGTTGAATGGAATTTTTTTCTGCTACTTCCTGTCATAGTTAAAAAAAAATGCTCATTTGTGTGATGATAATTTTCGTTAATGTCCAACTCATCCATTAGGCCACTCGATAAATATTTGTCAAATAAAAAAAAACAAAGGAGTTGGAATTCCATCAATAGATCCAAGCAATGTTTCTTTGATCACATTCTATCCCTGGACTCTGCTGTTATAAACTGCTATAAGTCATTGAGTTACTCCGGAGATAATTGAGAAGTGGGGTTGAGAATCTCAATACATCAGGCAGGTTGCATCTAGTGGATCTCTGTCATTTTGTTCCTTCGCTCCTGTTTATTTATTCATCAAACATACTGAGTATACATCAGCTATTATACTGGGTCCTGAGCAGAAGTAAATAAAAGGCCATGTTTTCTGTCCTCAAGGAATTCTGGATAGCAAAGGAAATTGGCACATTCAACAAACCAGACGATGGTATTATTCTTGCTATAACAGAGGTATGAATGAAAGGTGGTGTTTTGAGCCTGGATGGTAGAAAATGATTGTTCCAAGAACAAATACTTTAAATTGTTTTTGCCCACAGGCTCTCAGTGTAAAAAAAAAAAAATAAATAAAAAATGGTGGTAATGATCTTTTGTTGGCTTAGAGCTTTATATTTTGCAGAGTGCCTTTAGATATGTTACCTCCTTTCAGGCTCCAACAAGCCCAAGGCCAGGTGGGACAAGGGTTACTGATGTTTCAATGACACGCAACAGAGATTCAGGGTTGTGATGAACTTTGCTGAGAACTTACAGTTCTTACATTGCTGCATCATGAGGAATTTGGGGCAGGAGTCGTCCCTGACGGGGGACAAGCATGGCTGGCTGACATGGGTTCAGAGCAATGGGCTATTTAGTGGCTGCTATAGACATACGCGTGTGTCAGCATGTTAATAACTGGTGTGGCTGTCCTGGCAGGTTACCAGGTGGCCACCAGCCCAACTTTCAAATCATGTGACGTCACTAACCCTCATTCCATAAACTTTATTAATTTTCTTTAAAAAACATCTCTGTGTAGTTAAAAATTATAAATACATATGGTAAGAATTCAACAGCACAAAGGCTACAAAAGGAAAAGGAATTTTTCTCTTTTTTTTTTAGGAGTGACATTTTAATATATTTTTATTTATTTATTTATTTATTTTTGACGAGAGAGAGAGAGAGAGAGAGAGAGAGAGAGAGAGAGAGAGAGAGAGAGAGAGAGAGAGAGAGATACAGAGACAGAGAGAACTGAACTGGGGGAGCTCCCAGTTCAGCATATGGTTCCGCACGGGCCGGGGCTGGGATTCGATCCCCGGTCCTCGGTGCTGCAAAGTGAGCGCCCAACCCACTGAGCCATCCCGGCTTCCCCGGAATTTTTCTCTTGTTCCCCAAAAAGCCAGTCCCTGAGTCCCATCCCTAGAGGCGATGACAATTCCTTCTGTATCTCTACAAAACAGTGCATGAAACCTATAAACAATTAAATACAAACCAGAATGTACCATTCTCATGAGTCGGCTACTTATTTGCATTTTTTTCTTAATATATCATAACACATAGGTTATCTCATTCTTTTTCATAGCTACAGACTATTATCTTTTAGGGACCATTTATTAAATCACATTATATTATACATACATTATATAACACATATTACATAGTAGATATAAAATTTAATATGTATTAAATATTTAAACTATTATAGAACATTTATTCATAAACAAATGCACAAATAATCTCTATTTCTATATATCCATAACTAAATCTAGGTTATTTGTTTATCCATAAATAAATACATGAAGTCAGGGATGGGAAAATCATACCCAAGGGCCAAATCCACTCCACCATCTGGTTTTGTGAATAAGGTTCTACGGGAATACAGGCCCATCTATTTGTTCACCTGCCGCAGAGTTCAGGAGTTGTGACAGAGACTGTGTCACACGAAAAGCCTAGAACATTTACTGTCTGGCATTTTACAGCAAAAGTTGGGCAACACCTGGTTAGTTTATTTAATTAATGAAAAGAAGTTACTTTTATTACATAAATAAATCTCATTTGGATTGTTTCTGGCTTAACTATTTTCTCACTTGCGGGAGCATTTAGATTGTTTAGTCTTTTACAATCAAAGCTGCAATGAACATCTTTGTGCACACGTTTTTTGGCATAAAGGGCTTGTGTCTATAGGAGAAATACTTAGCAGTAGAATTGCTGGAGTTGTCACAAAGTCCATCTTACATTCTTACAGGCATTGCGGAGTTTCCCTTCAGTGAGTTGCACTCACATAGTTGGATTTGAAAATATCTGTCTGTTCTTCGGCTCATCAAGCCCTATGTGTTTTCTTTAAAATTAGGAGTGTGGGTGAATGTCTTCATATATGATCAAAAGTCATATTGTCCCTCCTATAAACAACATGTTCAAGTTTTTATTTTTCTCACTTTTCTAAATGGGGAAGACCATCTTTTAAATTATGTTCTTTTTGTGGTATTTTGTCATATGGATTTTTGATGCTTTCACTCTGGTAGTTACTTGTCTTTTGATAATGAAAGCAAAAAAATTTTGCAGAGTCAGCTCTAGCACCTATTTCTTAGAAAGATTGTCCCTATTTCAAGATAAAGATCTTGCTTATAAAATAACATAAAAAACAACAAAACTCCCATGTTTTCTTCTAAGGCTTTTAAGGTTTCATTTCTTACTATTCATATCATTGGCCCAGTTAAGATAATTTTTGATGGAAGAAATGATATCAAGATACAATTCTTGAATTTGTTGGCATATAATTGTTCAGTTTTATTTTATATTTAAAAAACTTCACAGGTATTTCAAGTCCACCTTTCCCTCACTGATTTAAAATGCAAACTTTATCAGAAATTTACTCTCCATCTGTATTTGTGTATTTTTTTTTCATTCAGTTCTGTTCCACTAATCTTTCTCTCTATTCTTGTGTTAGGCATTGTGCTAAGCAATTTACATCCATTATCTCATTAACTTACTATAAGTGTATAATGTTTTATATTTCAAGGCTAATCCCACCACCTACTTACTTTGCCTTTTCAGGGTTTTTCTGGTTATTTTTGTATCATTATTTTCCTCTGAGACCTTGATTAACTTGTTTCCTTCCTAAAAAAAAAATCTCAACCAGTTAATGAAATTCAGTTCTGGGATTTTTATAGGGATCGTGTTAGATTCATACTTTAATTTGGGGAGATTTGACTTTTTGAAAAGAAGATTAAGCTACTTTAGAAAAGAGTGGCAAATATCTATTTATAATACCTTCTATATTCTAGTATTCTATATTTATAGGTTTTCAAACATCCCATATATTTCTTATTAAATTTAAAAATCATTTTTCTTGCTTAAGATGAAGTCTATTTTTTCTTTATACATTCCAGCCCTTTTATTTATATCTATTATAATTTAAAATTCGTGGTTTGGAACCTCACCAACCTAACCTAATAACATTATGTAAGGCCTGTCTGAAAAGTATCCAGCCATGTAAGCATTCTTTTTTTTTTAGATTTATTTTATTGACTTTTGACAGAGAGAAACAGAGACAGAGATAGGCAGAGAGAAGGGGGAGGGCCCAGAACAGTCTCCATAGTTGACAGCATTAGTTTTCCACATAGTTTCACTCCACAGGTGGGCACAGGGCTGCGCAGGGCAGGAACTGGGCTGGGAGCCTCCCACATAGGCCCCCCGGCAAGAACTGAAGTGGGGGCACACCCCAGCTCAGCATGTGGGTCCGCACGGGCCGGGCCCTGGATTCGATCCTTGGTCCCCGGGGCTTCAAAGCAAGCGCCTAACCCACTGAGCCATCCCGGCTTTCCCTGCATCCTTGTTTTATTGACCATGGCTGGATTTTTTTTTTTTTCGGACAGTTCTTGTGTATCTTTATACAAATACATGAATGAAGCATTCTGCTATTACTAAAATAATAAGTAAATATAAAATGTAATCAGGTATTTTTTACAACCTTTAGAACATCATAGATTTGGGAGACTGTGACCACCTAGGAGGGTAAATTACCTCAACAGGCTATGAACCTGCCTCCGTCCTTACATGAGCTTCTTCTCTGTGCTCCTCGTGTCTTCTTTGTCTCTAATAAAGATAATTGTTACGGCGTTAGGGCCCACCCTCATCCAGAATGATCTCAGATAGAGATCCTTACGTTAATCACATCTGTAAAGACCCTCGTTTCACATAAAGTCACATTCTGAGAGGGGTGAACATAACTTTTGGGGCCACCATTCAACCCACTACAATAACCTTGGTGCTTTTGAAGTGTACTGACCCCCTATTTGTAGGGGATCAGTACAGTCTGATGGTTCCTCAATTTAAGATTTCAGATTCTGCATTTTTGGAAAAAATAACACAAGCATGATCTTGTGTCTCCAGCGCTCTGAGCTGGGAGGTATATGGTGTCAGTTAGTTACGTTACGAGTGATACTCATTCTGATTACTTAGTGTTTTGCAAGTTTCTCCACCATTGTGACTAATTTTCCTTTGTCACCCCTAATCATGTGGCAAGATGCTTTGAGTCCATGTACATATCCTGCTCCTCATCATTCTTTTGTCCCCTAATTATTATTATTTTATTGAGATATAATTCACATGGTATAAAATTCACCCTTTAACATGCACAGTTCAGTGCCTTCTTTTTAAAACCAGATTCACAAGGTTGTGAAGTCATCATTATTATCTAACTCTGGAACATTTCATTACCCCCAAAAGAGACCTGTACCCAGTAGCTGTCACTCTCTTCCTCCTTCCCACAGGCTCTGGCCGCCACAGTCTAGTTTCTGTTTCTGGGCGTTTGCCTGTTCTGTTGACCACTAAGGTTAGCACCCATTGGTAATTCTTGCCTCCAACAGCACTTACTGTGCTATAAGCCATCCACTTGAAGAGCAGACGTTATGACGACTTATCGAAAGTGATTAAATTATACCCATTATTACTGCATGAATTGTCTTCCCAGGACAGTCCTGGGGTCCACTGACCTTAATCATTTGTCTTAGACAAAAAAGCATCCTGTTTAGATGGTAGATTATATGGTCACTGCAGTTAGCTATCACCCAGGTTGTTAATGATAATGTTGAACAGGGTACATCTACTTCTGTGACCCTATGTGGGTCTTGCACATAGAAAAATTTGTAGGGAATTTATCCCCACTCCCCCACCCCCTGCTTTTTTTTTTTTTCTGCTCAGATTGAATAGAAATTATTGCCCAGAAATATACTCTTACATAATCAAGAAGCAGAGTACTCTTCATATTTCTATTTGTGTGAGTGTGTGTGTTTGCATGATATTAAGGTGTATCTCTTACTTCTCTGCTTTCAACAAATGGTACCCTTCTCTACACCGTGCCAGAAGACCCACCAAGCTTGTTTCTGTAGCTTAGATTTCTCTGTACTTGCATGAAGGAACCTTCAGTTGTAGTGAAGATAGATTGTACACAGTGAATAAAATTTCATTTGCTTTAACAGCTAATGGCTTACTGCTTTTGTGATGTTGAAATCTACAGAGGTAGGGAAATATAGCCATTGATGACTTTATCTTTACTTTCAGCCATGTTCCCTGTCTTCCCCTTGGTTCACAGGGATGCTTAGGCTTTCTTCTCAAGAATCATTGCTAAACTGAATCTCTGGGGCTTATGCTGCTACACTTGATTTTTGAACACTGTGCAAGAAATTTACATTTATTTCCAATAAATTTTATTCTGTTAGTCTGGCCAATATTTCTAGATCTCAGAGATATATTTATTAATAGCTAGAATTTTTAGCTTTGTGTATTTTATAAGTTTGTGTATTCTGTTAGGTGACTAGAGTGATCTTTGGATAAATGACCATTTATTAAGAATTTAGTGTATAGTGGGGTCACATTAACTACTCCACATAAGTTATTCAATTAATCTAAAGTTTCTTATCTCTGTGTCTATTACTCTTGCATATACCAATGCCCTAATGAGTTCTTGTTAAGAACAGTGTCGATAGATTTGAGCCAACAAGAAATGGTCAAGACGGGTAATAACGGACAGAATTATTTCAAATGGTGGGTCTCAGAGCTTGGGCAGTTTACAATAGACAACCGCAAGGTGGCTTAACATGTGGGCTTTGAAGATACACACAACTACACTGGAATTCTGTGCTCCATGTGACTTTTCCAACAGAGGCATCACAATCATAACTACTTATATTTGTGTAGTATCTCATGCTAGGTCTCTTCTTCCATGGTGCTCTGGAAGCATATTTGTGATTTGTGTTTAGTGTGCACAGTTGGAGGTCCTTGGCCTGGGGTACAGCTTTGGAGGAACCAAGTCACACTGAACACAGCCAAGCTCTTCTTGCTGCCTTGGGATCTCTGACTATTCACACTGTGTCAGCAAACCCCACTTCAAAACCCCAACATGCATGTGCCTCACTAACACCTTCCCTCTGGGACACGGGAACTACTCACGCATAGCTGGATGGGTAGGTGGCAGAGAAAGCCAAACGGGCTCAGAAATATTAGTGTAATTTATGTAGCAAAGTTTTTTTATGTTCAAAGATGGAATCATAAATCTCTTTTAGCTATTCATATGCAAATGTTGAAAGGCTCACGTACGCCTATAATGGATGAGAGGTCATAATGACTTGTATCTTATTCAAGTTTAATGGAGGAGAAATAAACACACACATGCAACTGGAGTTTCTTTTGGGCTGATTACAGTGTATAGAGGTATATGCACAAAGCAGTGTACTTGAATGGTTTCATTGCAAAATAGCTATTTACGGTCAGCTATTCTCAGTTATTTATGGACCTCGCCTTGCTGATGCTAACCACTCAATGAGTTCACTACTTGCTTTCATTAGATAGTGGGCAGGGCAAATAGGAGGTAATGGTAACTTCACTTTGCACCTTTGTTTTTGTATAGCATGCTTATACATTTCAAATTATTCCCAGAGACCTTTCTTAGTTATTCTCTCGACAGCCTTGGTAATAAATTAGCTTTTATGCAAGTTGCCAAGGCTTATTCCATTTCAAGTAAATTAAAGAACTAGGCTGGAAAACTGGTCGTTTAATTCTCAGTACTAGTCAGTCCTCTTTCGCTTGGTGGTGACTGACCAGAGGCTCAGTATGTAAGAGCTTTTCTCTGTTTTTCTGTGCCACTATGCTGACTCCGTTTTCAAGCAGCCTATCCCTCATAGTGGCAGGATGGTGCTAACAGCTCCGGGCCTGCACCCTGATTTCCCTGTAAACCTAGAGCGGGAAGAGTGCTCCTCTCTTTGATCTTTCCAGCTAAAGCAACAGCGTCCAACCTATTGGCTTCCCTGGGCCACATTAAAAGAAGAATTGTCTTGGGCCATACATAAAATACACTAACACTAACAGTAGCTGATGGGCATATCAATCAATCAAACAAACAAACAAACAAACAAAAAATTACCAAAAAATCTCATAATCTTGTTTTAAAACAGTTTATGAACTTGTGTCAGGCCACATTCAAAGCCGTCCTGAGCTGCATGGGGCCTGCGGGCCATGGGTTGGACAAGCTTGAGCTAAAGTCTTAGGCTCATCTTTGATTGGGTCACATGTTCATCCCTGAGTCAATCATAATGTCTGGGAGAAAGTGTTGCTCTGATTGGACAGGCCTGCATCACATGTGCACCCTGGGAGTGTTGATTGGACAGGCCTATATCACGTGTACACCCTGGGAGTTCTGATTGGGCAGACCTGCATTATGTGTGCACTCTGGGAGTTCTGATTGGGCAGACCTGCATCATGTGTGCACTCTGGGAGTTCTGATTGGGCAGGCCTGCATCATGTGTGCACTCTGCGAGTTCTGATTGGGCAGGCTTGCGTCACATGTGCACTCTGGGAGTTGGCAGAGGAGAAAGTTTATGTCAGACTGGACCCTGTGGACTGCAAGCTGGAAAGAGTGGTTCCCCAAGGAGCATCAGGAAGTCCTAGTCAGGAGAAGAGAGAATGAATGCCAGTCATTACGCTGCGCTGGATCATCCAGTGGGAGATTGGGTGTGAATTTACTATCTGAAAGAAGCTGAGGAGGGGATTGAGCTCATCACCTGAGCCCAAGAGAACTAACTCCATACATCCCCCCATTTTTCCTATGCGCCCTCCGTATTATATTTCTTGTAGTTCCCATGCTTTTGAAGCTAATCTTCAAACAGATTGCATTTCTTAGGTAGTAACTGGTGTTCCTATTTTTATTAACTGCTTACTGACTAATATAATTTGGACCACACAGGGTGGCTATAAAGTCACTAAAACCAGACAGTTAACACACCATCGCCCATGCAACATTCTACTTCTGCGTAAAGTTTCGGAACGGATTTTTGAAATACCAACAGTGGTTCCCACAAATCAGTGTTCCCTTAGGCATCCAGTAATCCTGACTGGAAGCCCTGTCTATGTGACTTGTCCGCCAGCCTCTTGTCACTGTACTCTCACATAGTTCTGATGAAAGCCTCGATGGGCAGAGGAAGTTGAAAATAATGGTATAGATCTCTTTTGAGGACCTGACTTGATTTTAATTATCCAAGCCTTTTCTTTCTCTGTTATAAATAATCTAGTAAACTCTTCAAGTGGGTCTTGAAAATGAGTCTCTCAGGGAGACCATTTGGGCTACCTGAGGTTTAGGATTACAGAAAGTGAGGAAGGATAAGGCAACACTGTGAGGGATGGCCCTCCTCAGACAACTTTCATTCTTATCAGATGTCAGAAAATTCTGTCCTCCTTGCCTTGAAAACGAGATTACAGCGCTAACCCCCTACCTGCCCCACTACAGAGGTCCAAAACCACCATCATTTCTCGCCTAAACTACGCAGTACTTTTTCAGCTCACAGCTCCTTTACTTGCCCTCTCTACAGTCTCTGGGGAACCCCGCAACCAGAGTGATCCTTGCAAAACCCACCTAGAGACCTAGCAGCGCTTGTCAGTGCCCTGCTCCCAGCCATGTTGTCTCTCACCTGGGTTATTGCAAGACGTTCCCCTTGTTTCTGCCTTTGCCGTCTAATCGCAGCAGCTGGTAGGGCAGGCCTCTTACAGCGTGCATGCAGTCCTGTCACATCTCTGCAAGCTGTCCTGTGACTTCCCACCTCACTGAGCCCGCACAGCCACCAGCCTAAGGGACCTGCCTCCAGGCCGAGAGACTGCAAGAGCTAATTCCCTGAGGCAGGTGCCTGTCTAGTGAGCTGGAGGGTCACAGGGACCCCTGTGCTTCTGGGTGGAGTCAGGGGATGGGTGGGACAGTTGCAGGTGAAGTCAGAGGTGGCTGGCAGAGAGAATGGAGGCTGGTCACTGTGTCATTCCTCCCCCCAAACAGACAGGATAAAAGGCAAGTTCTCAAGCTCCAGTAATGCTGAGCAAGACCGAAACTTCCATGCCATTATTCACCCGACGTCCCACTTTTCTGCTCAACACAGACAAGGGGGAGGGAGAGAACCAGGCGTCATGGTGCCAGTGTCCCGGCTGCCGCCCCGCTGGGCACGATGGGCCTGGAGGTTCGCTATCAACATCTGACCCTGGTCATGCCCTCCATCTGGGATAGAATTTCGGGACCTGAAAGCGAAAACAAGTGATTTGAAACAAAACCAGGGCTTTGTACTTCATGATTATAATCAAAACTTTACCTGAAATTATTTTTTAATTGTTATATTTGCTTTAGAGAGAACAACCTGTAATAAGATATCTGAACTTGGCCGCGTGGAAAGACGGATATGAGTTTGTGATCCTAGTGACCTCTAAGGAAACACAGGAAACTCCTTCTGAAGCTTCCAGTACAGATGGCAGACACAATGAAAAAGGATTACTTAAAAAATGTTGAGACCTGTCATTATTTTAAGTTTTGAATAAGTAATACATGCACGTAATACAAATGTAGCACATCAGAAGGGTTTCCTGCGGCCTCTCGCACAGTTCTGTTCAATGGAACTTTCTACAATGCTGGCAACGTCCTCGCTTTACACTGTCCAGTGCAGTAACCGTATGCCATGAGCCAGCCAAACACTTGGAATGGGATCAGTGCCACCAAAGAAATGAATGTTTTATTTTAATTTTAAAACCGCATATGGCTATAGTTCTCGCCACTGAGCCTCTCATTTCCCCAGCTTCTTCTGTTTCCAGGTTTTGTGCATTCTCCCGGAGGTACTCTACACATATGTACACATGCACAAATATTTTCTGTGAAAAGCTGGTGTTTCTGTTTTCTCTTGTTGTCCATGGCATGACCTTGGTGCATGGACGCTAAGGAGTATGGGTCAGCTAAGGGTGGCCCTGCTCCTGTGACCGACCCTCAACCTAGCCTTTTCTCGTGGAAGATCATTGGCACAGAGTAAAGGGATATGAAGCCTGAAGAGCAGTCAACTCCCTCGTTGTCACGGACCAGGAAATGCAAGTCCTGCTTGGTCAGTCTGCTTCCTAAAGCCTCTTGGGTCCATCCTAAGGAAGCTTCCAAACAGAATTCAAAGCAGAAAGATACTATCTGGGGGTGTTGCATCATCCCACAGACTATGATGCATCCCTTTATGTACATGAACACAGCACCGCTGACGGTTCACCATGGCTCCTGTTTGAGGCTGTAGATTTCTCCAGTGTGTGATCAAATTACTTTCTGAGTTACCATTTGTGAATACGATTCTTACTGAGAGGGGGCAGTGTGACAAGAAACCTAAGATGTCTCTTCATTTTTCTTGCTTAAATTTCTCCAGCCACCTAGTAGCAAAGGTTCTCTAAGGGGTCATTTGAAATGGGTAATACACTTCTCTCTATTCAGAGGTCTCAATGACTGTTGTATGACAACACAGGAATAGTAAGACAATTTCCTTTGCACCCCAATAGTCAGGGAAACCATTCCCTTGTATCTTTCATCTTGGGAATGGGGCTCCCAAGATAAATTTCTGCTATAGTTCTTTGTTTCCTAATCTCTTTATTTAGTAAGACTTCAGCCTTAACTGTGGAATATTGGGATAAATGTTGAAACCTTGTCAGGTGAATATTGATTTTACATGCAACTTAATAGTTTCTATAAGATGACATATAGAAAAAATACACTAAGAATTTCATGGCATGGAAATAAAAATTGTTTTCATTTTCCAAGCATCCTTCTATGCTTGTGTGCACAATGTCACAGAGAGAAACATGTAGGGGATGCACATGAGATCCTAGCTGATATGTGTTCTGCAAACTGATTAAAAAAGAAAACAGCAATATCACGGACATATTTCCAACTCCAAAGTTATTATAAGAACAAACATTCATTGGGTATTTATCCATTCACTTAATACATTTTTGTAACAACCAGCAGGTTCTATGACACACATTTTAAGTGCATTATCTCATGTCATTTCTATAACTCTTTAAGATGATTTCTTATGGAGAGGTAAAATGACTCCCCCAAAGTAGCATAGCTAGTACCTCGTAGGATGGGGACCTGAATCCTGGTTTATCTATAACGATCTCTGTGACCTCAAACATTTTGTTTTGCTGTCTACCCGACAATTCTTAATGACTCATTTGCAATCCATTGGGCTATGTCTCATAATCTTTTTAGCATGGC